>JAULBM010046466.1:0-10653 GCA_032357055.1 Geukensia granosissima | reverse complement strand
TAGCAACTCCTGCTCCACTAGTGGCACCCGTCGTGTTACTCAGTAATCAAAGCCGGGGTTTAGTCACAATCGATGTTAGTTAAATGTTGCACCTGACAATAAGAAAGTTTATACAATTTACAAAAAACTCCATAAAACACCATTTTAGTCTCGGTTCATTTCTGCATTTCGTAAACGCACTACCACTGACATCTCAATTCTGTACTCTAACTACTCTTACTACTATTAAAACTCTTATTGTTAACTTCTGTAATAAATGTTTTGAAAGTTCATCTATTATGTTCTTTTGAAGTGATAAAAGTCTGTCCACGACCCTTTTAAAACAATAAACAGTTATGATTTTTCTATTCTTTTTACCACTTTATCATACAAGCATATTAAGAAAAAGTTTACATAACCAATCAATTGGTCATTCAAAAAGTCTGGTTGTTCTAGCATAATACTTCAATAAATAAAATTCATTATAATCGATAAATATTATAAAAAAAATTGTTGGACATCATCTGACATGATTACACCGATCGAACACAACTTAAGAGCTTAAAATAGTGTCTTCTTTAGTATAAATATTGACTATCTGCTCAATAATTTAAATCAAAACTTATTTTAGTTAATATTTTGAAAATAAACAGATATGGGGTAAATATCAGAGAAACTGCACTTTAACTGCAAGAAAAACAAAGGGAATGTTTACAAATCTAAAGGGTTCCACATGGCCTTCAACAAGGGTGGAATACAACTCCTTGTGAAAATATCAAAATCGCCCTAAATAAAAAATCGTGTATACTTAAAATATTGCTGATCTGACCAGGATTTTATTAAAAAAATGTACATGTAACAAATCATTGAAAACAAAGACAAACCTATGACCATAATTCCTGACTTGGACAGGCACCAGAGAGATGTGGTGGGGTTAAACTAGTTTAGTGGGTAACCAACCATCCCCAACGAGGAACCAAAGGAAAAAAACTGAATGTCAACGAATCCGACAAGACAGTACCTTATTACAACAAATATAATAAGTAAAAATACACGCAGAAAGACGATACCTCTATAATGAATGCTCACAGTTAATGAAAGCAAGCTCAGGGTGATATTCCTGGTGAAAAGACAGCAAGGCCCTCAACACGTGATGTCATCAAGCACAGTATGTCCTACGATTTAATACTGTTTTGTAAATTCATGTGAATTTAAAAGAACAGTTAGTTATATTTTTGTCCTACAAGCTTTCGATAATTTTTATTTTTGGCACTTGGACAATACTTTGATTTTTTTGGCTTTTAATGATTTTTTTATATTATTTAAATAAATATTTTTATTCACTAAATCCAGCCAAACATGTTTTGATTCATGTCGTAGCTTAAGAGAAGCAGGTTTGTTATCAACTGTGTTTGGATTTTGAACTAGCTTCAAGAAAGAGCGAGTACTATTTCGAGGTCGGTACATCTTGATGGTTCTTGTTTTATATGTTATTGTCTCAGTTTTATGTATCGAATTCAAAAGTCAAATCTTATACAGTTGATTTCTAAAGTCTGTTTAATCTTTCCATCGCTGTTATAGTTAGTACGAGGGTTGCGTAATTACAAACAAGTTTACCCCTGACATACTTTTTTGGCAATCCCAAGACAGAAACAAGCAATCCAGTGGAAGTCGTTTTTTTGTTTAAGTGTTACTTATGTAACTTGATTACTTATTTGGACGTATTTGTTATTTTTGAATATTTTCACATTTTATTTTTGCGTTCTTTTACAGCTTGCCGTATGGTGTTGACATATGTCCATTATTGAAGGCCTTAGGGCAACCTGTAGAAGTTTTGGATAGCTGTCTCATAGAAAATCATACCCCATCTGCTTTTCTATATCTATTTAAAACAACATAACTTTTATTAATCTAATATCAGTAATGACCGTATTCCCTTTTAAGATTTGAATTTTAAAAAATGGACAGGGTTGTTAATGCGCTAAAGTTTATGATAAAAGGGACGGTTTTTGTTTTTCTTAATTACTTTACGTTTCTAGATGGTATGATGTTAACATTTACAATTTTTCGGTTTGCCCGTGTTTCTGCTTTTAATTATCATAGCCGACATCTTACTTAATCATTTTCAGCAAGGATACATATACAAAAAGTTTTTCAAATCTTCACCAAAATTTTATAGCGTTACAAAGATTTAATACAAATATACGGCTGCAAATTTAGAATTTTGATACAGCATGGGATTTCACATCCTTCATTGTATTACATATAAAGCATATACATTTTAAGATGATCCATTAAATATCAAAAGAAGCACTCAAATTCAAACAAATCGAAATGGGGAGCCAAATCCGATGGCAAGGATAACTACGTAGTACAATACTTTTCGAGGCAGACACTTTTTCATTTTTACAGTATTCGTTATTACATGAGGATTTCCACATTAAACCATACGTATAACCAGTACCAAAACAAGAACAACGAAAATATTGATGTCAATAAATCAAAAGTAACACCAACGATTACTTGGATATGGCATAAATGTATTATATGTGAAATTTTCAACCAGTCACCGTACAACCATTGCCACAGGAACGAAACATCAACACAGTCAAATTGATTTAAGATAACATTCTAGATAAAGATGATATGACCTAAAGCAACTTAATTGATGAAGATCTGATTCTTAACTATACAATCATATTTTTTAAACGTGACCTTGATTTGGGTTTTACAGGAAATGTACAGGACAAAATCAAAGGAAAAGAGATTAGTTAATTGTCTGCTTTCTTAACTGAGATTCTGTTCTAGTCGACAAACCCGAGGAATCTACGTTTTCGCGAGGGTTAATTTCGCGAAATGTGAATTCAAAGATTTCGCATTGGTATAAAGTTCGTGAAATAGACATTTTTATACCTATTACTAAACAACTTTTTATATTACCTTGGGGTAAAAAATCCACAGCGCGACATAAGCGAAAATAACCCCCACGCGAAAAATTCCTCGTTTACAGTAGTAAACATCGATAATACTGAGGAAATAAGATCACATTTTCCTCAACCTTTGGATACCAGAGTTATTAAAGAATCATCTTCACGGACACAAACGTTTTATCTGTAAAGGGGAGAGACGAAACCCTCGGGCTATGGCTGAACACCTTCAATTGAATTTTTACTGAAAAAAGTCAAGCATTACCACATGTGGATGAACAACACTGATTTGCCTGAATGGCAGTTAGTATTTTTCCGTCAATGATAGGAATACAAACTACTACCAAGTAGATATCAAGTAACTTGTACTTTTTTGTAGAAATAATTGGCTTCTGCAAAAGTTTTGGACTTCCCGACTACCTATCAATGACTGGCGGAAAACAACCTCTGGGACGTGAATCTTTAAGTATGTTGCATTCGTATTGATGGTGTTAATTATACTTTGAAATAAAAATGAAAAACACCTGGATAACGTCGAGTTGAACCTTCCACCAAAGAAATGTTAAATTTTTAAAAGAAAAGTTAAATATATTGACCAAGTGGGATCGCAGGATGGAATAGAATTGATTGAGAAGGACCCACCTAATTCTTATTTTGTCAGAGACGAAAACACCAGAAGACATTCGTTGATCTTTTTGGTTTGTTTGTTGACAGATCTCATGTCAGGACCAACTGGGAAGAACTGGGAAAAGTAATTTAAGTAAAGGAATGAATGGAAATTTGGAAAAGAACAAAAACAAGCATTTGAGACCTTGAAAGAAAAAACAAGTTACACTCCAATACTTGGTTATGCATACTATCATTCATTTTACATAGCTCCTCGCAGATCAATTTCTTCATTCATTTTGGGCAGACATTCGTCAGAAGCTATCACAAAAAAAAAAAAAAAAAAACGAAAAGCTAGAACAAAATTTCCGTTATATAAATGCATGATGTTCGTAAACCGAAATTGCTTTATTCGGTGATTCATTACCCAAATAAAATTTCGAAAAAGACACAACAGACACTCCCAATTTTACCTCATACCTTGGTCTTCACATTGAATTAAACAATATAATATGGCTTCATAAAAAAACTTTATTACAGTCTTATGTTGGACCTTTGGTACATGCCTGCTATTGTACCCGTCATGGGTGCGCAGTACAAATACCCTATCTAATAAAGATAGGACGCAAAACAAAACTTCAAAACATGTTTCCATTAGACATTTCGGACGTGAAAAAAGCCTAATACCAAGTACTGTAAGGACCTATGGGATACATTGACCCAGGCATACCAGAAAGGAGCTAAAGCGGCAGAACAGGAAGAGCCAAACATAAGAAATGAAATGACATTATATTAGAGGTTGAACCATAACGCCAGAGGACAGAGTAATGGTGATAAAATTGTTGCATTTAATGGGAAGCACAAATTAGCTGATAAATAGGAACCGGGACCATACTTTATTCATTTGGCACAGCAACACTGTTACTCTAATGTAGTGTTCAGAGAGAGGACGGAGATGGGTATAAGAACATTCACTAAAACCTTTACTCCCTATCAAATATAACATAGGCAGGAAATCATCACCTATACCAACACACAGAGACAAAAGAACAACTATCAAACAAAAGAAGCAGCAACCAAAAGAGACATATTTAGTGCCACTACAAGTGGATACAAAATCCGAAGAGGATGCTGTCTGCATCATCAACCTGTATAGACAGGAAAACAACAACCTATTCATTGCAGAAAACATTCAAGTTATAAACATTGATGAAGAGACGCAGCAACCTACTCAGGAAGCTATGAAAGATCAAAATGAAGCAGATGGGACGCCTATTCCTCAACACAAATGACGAAGACATGAAATCGCATTCGAGATCACATTCGCAATAAAGAGTAATTTGATGACGAGTCTTTAAGATCCGGTTCCTGTTCGTCCATGTGATAGACAGCGCAAACCACATGCTTGGTTCACAACGGCTGAAGTCTTAGCACAGGATTATTCTTCGACTGACACCACAAAGTTGTGTTTCGATGTTAAAAAATATTTACTATTTTCTCAGTCTGAATTGTCTTAATAAAATATTTCACCTCTCCCATTGTAAACTTCACATATTTTTGTGGCAATATTCCTGCTTCCCCTGCCTACGGAGTTTATTTTTCGCAGTTGACTCGATACTCTCCTGCCTGTTCAAAGTATCAGGATTTTCTGAAGAAAGCATTGTTGTTGTCGCATAAATTATTGCAACAATGATACATCCAATCAAGGATGAAGTCGTCCCTCCTAAAATTTTATGCTCGCCATCACGAATTCGTTGTTCCACATGATATCAGTGTATCTCAACTAATTATGGACCTGTTACCGGTTATACAAAAATAAATTGACCTCTTCTCGGATTGACATTAACCCGGATTAGAGTTTAAGGATTCCACCATGGGTTTCGCGCGCAAGACAGGGGAACTTACCCTTTTTCTTAAGGAGTTCGTGGATTCCAAAACTTTGTTCTTTTTGTTTCGTTTTATCTTTTAATTTTCAATTTTAGATTCAAATTTGTCTTGTCTCTTTGGACTATGCCCTTTTGATCACACACATGGGTATTCTACACCGGATTTAATAGCCTCCCCTCATTATTTAAATTACTATTGATTAATTAGAAAATGAACAATACGTCGGAGGCAGAAGCTGCATTCCCCGCCGGATTACCTGAGTTTTTCCCAGGTTTTTCTTTTGGGCTATGCATTGCTCAAAGATGCATCGATATTTTCCTTATTTGTTATTGTTCTTCAAATCATTATTTCAGAACTGATTGCAATCATATAATTGTTAAACTATATTTGATATTAATTCAAATAATCATAATATTTTCTCAGTTTAAATTGTAGGGAAATTCCTCTCTTCACTTTTGGTTCTATCCTTGTGCTGTATATTTTGTGATCTAAGGTTAGTTCCCTATTAATAATGTATTAAAAATTCAATTTTTCTGACATTTTGTATAAATTGGTATGAATCAATGAATTTGTGATGAGAATGATTCCTAAAAAGTAAACTGTAATTAAGACATTGTTTATGGTTTATTTTTTAAAATGTGTTGTTCACCGTGCCCCCCCCCCTGCAGAAGGGTGGCCAGCAGGGCATATAAATAGACCGTTCGGTTTTTCCGACTGCAGATAAAGACCCTGCAAAATGGCTTCTGCTCGTGTGGGATGTATACATATTAGAACTCGCCTTCCCAAATGGTTGTGACGGGGATAATATAGGCACTGGATATCTCCTTCCAGGATGCAGAGTCCTTTAAAAGGGTCATCCCTAGTTGTGGGGATGTATAAATTAAAAATCAATTTAGAGGGGATAAAAAAGCCGCGTGTTGTTCACCATGTAAGATAAATTTTACAATAGGATTTCTCTCCATACGTACACAGCTAATAAAGACTGAGAAAATGTGAGTTACAATTACATATATTACAACTGTCTATAATAAGTATATATGAATACATTTAAAAATACACAAAGAACTACAGTAAAACTGTAAGCGTATTTTTTTTCCAGATGTAAAGTTTCCGAAACTTGTTACTATTCCGTCGACGTAAATTTCTTAGAAGAGATAAGTAACTCTAGGGAATTCTATCCAACCCAACCGGAAAAAAATGTTTGTGGTTGAAAGAAGTCACTGTTACAAAATCAATATCATCTTTATTTAAAACATTCAATATCAAATCGTGTTTGACATTCAATTACTGCAATAAGTTAATTACAGCAATAATAATTTAAGTAAATTACCTCTTGCGTTTTGAAAACACAAAAAATATGAATAATTATATACACCTCAAATTATCTACACCCCCATGACCTTGAGAGAAAACAAAAACCACAAATGACCATCAAAATAATAATTGATATATTAAAGCGTTGTTGGACGGCTTGACAATTCCTGCAAAATATTGCCTTCCTAAGCTCATAACTGCTAAACTACTGCAATCCCCGATTAGGGTAGTACAATAATGACTATTACAATTTCATCATAAACTACCGTGTAAATATTATGAAAACTGTGGTATCAACTACTTTTGGGGTGTCAAAAAATTCATCGGACGTTTGGACAATGTACAATTTATTCACGTACCTATAACACGTATAATACAAAATAAGATATGGTATGCTTGGCCATGAGACAGGCATCCAAAAACGTGTAAATCCCAAACTTCTACTGAATGTCCTAAAGCCTTCAATAATGGACACATGTCCACACCCTAAGGCAAACTGTTAAAGGCCGCAAAAATGAAATGCAATGATATTAAAATATAACAACTATTGGCCAAATAAGTAAACAATACAAAACAAGTTACACTTAAAAATAAAAAACTAATATCAACTGGATTACAGGTTCCTGACTTGGGACATAAAGTATGTGGCAGGGTTCAACATGTTTGTGAGTACTCAACGGGGGACAGTGGTGTGACAAACCGACATTTAAAACAACGTGTATAAAACAACTGTATACTATTTTAATTTTGAAGTTGGTGCATAGTCCAAACAATAACCAATAAAACAAGAGACAAGAAAATGCACAGACCAAGAAAAAGTACTAGCTGTATCTTGCAGCTAGTTCAAAATCAATAGATACTTGATAAAAAAACTGGTTATCTCAAGCTAAGACATTAATTAATACAAATTCAGTTGGGTTTAGTTGAAAAATAGCCCATGAAAACAATGTGTTGTGTAAGTGCCAAAATAAAACTAGAGGCTCTGGAGGCTGAGCCTGTATCGCTCACCTGCCATTTTGCAAAGAAGTTTCAGAGGAGAAGATTTTTTATGAATCAGCCAATCAGAAACAAGATTTGTCTGGCGGCCTTGTTTTTGTCTGATTGGGATGAAATGGGGAAACTTTGTAAAGAACTTTCCATGGATGCTCTATATCAAATATAAATCAATTTCAGCAAGCAGTATCAGCCAATCAGAAACAAGATTTATCCGAGGCGGCCATGTTTAGTTTCAGATCAGGACAAAATTTATAAAGGTATCCCCACAGATGCTCCATATCAAGTAGTAATCCATTTGGCCAAGCAGTTTCAGAGGAAAATATTTTCTAATGTATCAGCCAATCAGAAACAAGAATCCTCCATGGATTCCGATAAAGCAAAATGAAGAAACCTCAAAAAGGACCTTTCAATGATGCTCCAGTTCAAAAATTAATCCATCTGGCCAAGCAATTTTTGAGAAGTACCAACCAATCCGAAACACGAATCATTCATGACGACAATGTTTTTTGTCTGATCCAGACAAAATTAGGAAACTTCATAAAGCATAGATGCTCCAAATCAAATATTCATCCATTTAGTGGTTTCAGAGTGGAAGATTTTAAATGTATAAGCCAATCAGAAACAAGAATCGCTATGGCGGCCAGTTTTTTTGTCCGATCGGGACGAATGCAATCTTTATAAAGTACCCTTCATAGATACTCCGTACCAAATATTAATCCATTTGGCCAAGCGGTATCAGAGGAGAAGATTTTTAATGTATTAGCCAATCAGAAACAAGAATCGTCAATGGCGGCCATGTTTTTGTCCGATCGGGATGAAATGAGGAAAATCTATAAAGGAACTTCCATAAATGCTCCATACCAAATATTTATCCATTTGGCCAAGCGGTTTCAGAGGAGAAGATTTTTATGTATCAACCAATCAGAAACAAGAATCGTTCATCGCGGCCATGTTTGTTGACGGATTGGGGCGATATGAGCAATCTTTATAAAGTACGTTATATAGAGCCTTCCTGTAAAGTTTGGTTCAATTTGGCCAAGCGGTTTCAGGTGAGTTAATAAAAATGTGCAAAGTTAACGACGGACGGACGACGGACGCCAAGTGATGATAAAAGCTCACATGGCCTGTGGCCAGATGAGCTAAAACACGAATATCATCGTTCATCTGAGAATAAATACACATGTAGTTAGATTTTCGCCAGGGGAACAAACCAGAGATAGATTCAACGAATATTACGACGAAAAGATGTTGTACATATTTAGTAAATTTTGAGAAGTACCAAAGAATTAGTATTAGTATTATTATCATAAGTTCTATTTTAATTCATTATCAGAGGTCATGAAATTAATATAACATAATTGCAATATTTACATAATTTTCAGACGAAACTTTTTTTGAATTCTATCTGGCGAGCGTTCAAAAGCTTTCAACGGTAGCTGGCAAGTGTTCAAAATGGGCTGGTTAGTGTTCAACTGTAGCTGGCTAATGTAGGGTTTCAAGTCGTTGAAAGCTTTTGGCTGTCAAAAAAACTGATGAGCCCTCAACGAAGGCTGGCAAATTAAACACTACCTAGGTATTGTTGCCAGCATGCCGTATAACTTTCGCTAGGCCGCTGTATGTCATTGGTCGAAAACTATAAAAATAAAAAATTATAACAGATATTCCAGCAGAAACTGACCTAATAAATCCGAAAATGCCAGTGAACTGCAATACAGTATTTTTTTCACTATTTGCAGAGGTTTTCAGGGAGTTTATCTATCTGGAATAAACACTTCATGAAATAAAGAGAATTACAAATTTTGTATTAATATCTCAGAAAATAAGAATATATATCACATTTTATTAAGGTCTGGATGCCTTAAAGTAATATTAGAAAAAAGCACAATAATAACGGTTAATATACCCCGAGGGCGGCCGTGGTATAGAAATAGGCCGTTCGGTTTCTCTGTCATCAGGTAGAACCCCTGCTAAAGGGGCGTCCGTTGGTTGGGCGGGATGTATAAATTCTCAACCATTCCGAGGTGTAGCCGGGGTTCAGAAATTAGTTACTCGGTTTCTCCGCCAGGAGGTAGAACCCTTCTAAAGGAGCGTCCGTTGGATATAAAAATGGACAACCGTCTCGGACTGGAATGTTACCGCCGTGCCCAGTGTTGGATAAATGTCACGCTCTAAGCACGTAAATGATTCATTCACAACAGGTCGTAATGAGTGGTCCGTAGGTGACCAGTTGCTAAGGCTAAATTTCCCCTACCCAAACAGTCTAAACTACGCATCCTGTGGCTATTAAATTCCCCGACCTAACCCCAGCTACCCCCATTTATGATAACTTGTTCTCGTCCAGAATATGGATGAAATATTTGCCACTGGACGTTAAACAACAATCAATCAACGTTTAATATATATATACCAGAGTAAATATAGTCCAAGGTAGGAAAATTTAAATTTATAGAATAAAAAGTAGGGCCTTCTACGAATTAATATCGCAAAATTTAAGTTTCGAGTAGTAAAATGAGAATGAGCGAGCAGAGATGAGCTATATATTGTTAAAGTGATTTTGTCAACAATAATCAAGAAAAACATGGTTACATTAGCTTTCAATCCTATTTTTATTTAAAGCGGGTGGAAAATACGGCGGTAAGACCAAACTTTTTGTACTTACAAACATTTTTTTTTGCCACTGTGGTTTTGCAACATCCAATCGAGTTTTAGCATCTATACATAATTTGACGACTTAACAGCTTCAAAACGAAGTCTGTGTCCTCATAAATTTTAGCTTCCAACACTTATTATCTAATTACAAAAATTAAGAGTTTATTATTCACATTTTTAACTTGTGAGATATTCTTTATGGAAAAGTTTAATTTCAAGCTGACAGTTTTAAATTTGTGAAAAGCCTTTACAAACTATTTACGACGTAGGCGGTTGGCTAGGTAGGTCTACCGTG
>JAULBM010046455.1:0-10653 GCA_032357055.1 Geukensia granosissima | reverse complement strand
AAAATGTCACAATTTATGAAACAAAAGCTCACTTAACCCTTATGGGCCTCTTGTTTACATTTGGAAATATTTCCAAAATGCGCATCTACATGCTATATGCAACCATTCTATAATAAAATTAAAAAATCGTTCATTTTTCTATATGTTTTTAGTGTACTTAGAATTTCTAGTACAAACCAACTATGAATTTCTGGAAACAACCTTTCTCAGATTAAGTTAAATAACGATTTTAATCTTGAATATCAGTAAACACTACTTGCTCTATATTTTGAAGTAAATGTTGGTCGAAATGTTTAGTCATTTATGTTGTTTACTTTTACAATGATATCTTAACTCGCTGAAAGAACTTAAAATAAGATTATGCAATAGAGGCCAATAAGATTATATCATACTATCTACTTATGCATCACATATACACGGAAGAAAATAGTTGGTATTCATATTGTTAAAATATGTGTAAATAGCTTTAAACTATGGCAGAAATATAATGTTGGAAGACAGTCGCCAAAAGCACTTGCACAAACTCTATCCAATATTAATAAAACAAAAGACATAACACGATAATAACATGATCATGATGATAGAACAACATTATATCATAGATATTAAATAGATATCAGTAGGTCCAAAATTAGTTTAGGTACATGTTTTCAAGATTTCTTTCGCTTTGTTTATTTATTCTTTATAAAATCTGCTAAAAAGGCCTCTGTTTTACTGGTCATCAATGAATAACATGTACAAACAGTTCCTCAAAAAAAGATGGATTTAATTGTGGTTATTCAAACAACTAGGTAAAAAATAATAAGTTATAGTTATGCCAACTATCCAGCTTTCAGAAAAAGCGAATGATGTTTCTTTTCGGAGACTGGAACTCAAATCTATCCCTAATTTATCTGTTATCTATCCGACCAGCATAATTGAATATACTTTTAGTGCTGTTCTGTTTATTTATATTCCTTCAATATTTCATTTACGAATGTTAAAATAACTAATGCATTTTAGAGTTAAACCTTCTATACAATAGTATTAAACCTTCTATATAATAAGTTTTAACTGATGCATATACGTTGTGTTTAGATACAAGTGGGGAAAATTTAGGATCGTGACAAGATTGTTGTCGGCTAGGCTGGTTTGTGGCTCATTGCAGTAAATTGAAAGGAAGGGGAAATCTTCAACAGTTATATCACAGCGTTGAAACTAAGAAGTCTAATCACGTCGGAAATTCCACTAAAGTGTCAGACGATTTTCCAATCTGCAATCCCACATGCTGCTATCATTATTGTCATAGTATGTGAATATTACAATAAAACCTAAAGAATTTGTTAGAAGTTTGACAAAGAATGAAACAAGACTTTTCAAGAACTTCAAAGAATTTAAGTGCATACACATTGAAAACATGCTAGGCAAATTAAGGCATGGTGAGCTAATTAAAACATATTGGAATCAAAGATGAGACTCTGGCGAGTGAAACACAGCGAAGTTCGTTTAAAAACCATGTACTACAGAAAGAGAATATAACAGGTAACAATTAAAGAGACTTGGATACAGAAACAAAATGTCCGATTTTAAACAAAGAAGCAGGTCAGTGGACTTTACTAAACAAAGCCTATGTTTGTTCGATGAACTTGAAAATACGACAAAAGCAGAAGTTCTACTTAGACCACATGTAAAAAATACAGAAAAAGCAGATGACACAACACATTTATTTAAAAGAGTCAGACGACATACAGAAGTATTTAATGATAGAAAAACTGAATCCAAAAAGGTAAAGGAAAACCCAAATACTGTGCACGCAGAAACTAGCACAAGACTATCACTCGGGTTTCGTGAAAATAGTGCGATGAATCAGAAACCAAGTGTTATTGTGCAGAAAGACATCAGAAACAACGTTGCTGCTGATGATTACTTCATTAACGGTAACCTGGAAAACAAAACAGAAGGTCTGGGGACATTTATTAAAGGTTCCATAATCAGATCAAAAGGTAAACTTTGTATTTAAGATTTCAACATGAATGGGTAAATTGTCACTAGGCATAAAACATGATAATTATTCTTTTTGAAAGTGAAAATATGTCAAACGAACAATTGCACAACATATGAAAAAATATTAATATTAACCGCTTAATTTCTACATGATCTGAAAGCTGAATAAAGACATCATTCCTGAAATTTTTCGGTCGCCATCATGATTTGGTTGACCGATACGCAATATCCATTTCACATATGACAATGTATATTTTCCAACTGTCGTGACAAGAAATCAGTTCCTATACCGGTTATGACTAATATCGATTGCCACAATACACCGGCTTTGTATACTGAGTAGCACGACGGGTGCCTCTATCAAAGCAGGAGTTGCCAGCCCTTCACCTGAACTCACCCTGGTTTTTGTAGGGTTCGTGTTACTCCAGCTTTCTATTGAAGTGTAGTGTTGTGCGAACTATGTGTGCCTAACGGTTTTTTTTTGGTAAGCCATGGTCTTGTCTGTCTTCTGATTTAATTGATTTCTGTCTGCACCATGGTATCTTTGAAGTTTAAGTATGGAAAGCTGTTTCTTAAACATTCCAGTAGTAAAGCAAGTCTAATAGTTCATGCTTATTTAATTCAGCATTCAAGCAACTGGAATGGATAACTAATGCTGGATGAATCTAAAAGTCGAAACAAAACAACAGCCTCTTGTCTTTGGTCAAGTTAGAGTAATTTGTAAGAGGGTTGGACAGATCTACTAAAAGTAAAGTTCTTTATGTCAAAACAAGGATTTATTATTAAAATGCAGCGCCTGGTAATTTGGGTACAGTAACAATAACAGTGTCAGTATTTATACCATTGAAACAGGTATCAAAGTTCTAAAACCTTCCAATTGATATCTTTAATGACTGCCTTGTTTCTCAGTAGTTTGACATTAAGTTACAAAAAAAATGTCAAATGTTAAAATTTTGAAATCAAATAAAAAAGATTTGATATTATATTTGTATAATCACTGGATGTTCACATATTTTGTTAAAGTTTGCCAATATCTGTGATAAAAAGTCAATTTACTTTCGTTTTTTTCAACAAAACAGCAAGTTAAAACGACTTATCCTTAAACTCATTGCCTAATAGGTATTTGTTTCTATTGAATTGTAAAAGGATAGTTCTGGGATACTGATAATTAAGTTTGGATTTATTGTACAGTTGCGATCACTTCTATCCTCTCTTTCAGTCTGTCAGACTTAGCTGTCATAGAACAGTTCAAATCTGTCAGGAACTGTCCAGACCATTGACAGCCTCTGTCAGACCTGTCAGGATTCTAGAACACCTGTCAGAATCTGTCTAGAGTCTGGGCACCCCTCTGTCGGAAACTGTTCTAGCTAGAATAGTTTTTTTAGCTGAAACGTTTCTAGCTAGAATAGTTTTTTTTAGCTGAAACGTTTCTAGCTAGAACAGTTTCTGACAGATTTTGACAGATTCTGACAGATCCTGACAAATTCTGACTCCTTTTGATCAAGTCATTCAGAGCTGTTCAGTTTAAACAATCGCATCGCAATGCTAGCGGTAAATATTCTACGTATTTCGCTCTATTTAACACAGAGGATTGTAAATTTACGAGAAAGTGGAAAATCATACGTGGAAATAGCTTGGATTTTAGACAATATGAATTAAACTGTTAAAACCAGAACCACTTGAAAACAAAATAAGTATATAAGAGGAATGTAATCACCAAGTCAACTGTGTGTTGAACTTGTTGAAAATAAAACTACTATTGTTATAAACTAATCCAGTTGAGTAAACATTGTTTAATATATATATATATAATTTAATATACCTACCTTTTGAAACTAGACCGGAACTGGGGAACCCAAAAGATGATTATTAATAACAACTGCTTCCTTCAGTCATTTGCCATAACAGTAAATTATTCCACTGACCGATATCAAGCAAATGCCTTCTCGTGTCTTTAGCCATCCCGAAGTCTTTACTCCGAAAAAAGAGGAACCTGTTTTATGTATCATAAAAAACGGTGATAAAATATAAATTTACTACCGTTTTTTTCGCCGAGTGACATTTCTTGTTCTGTGAAGATCGCAAATCGAAATAAATTCCGTGTTAACAGTAGTATAGTATGTCCTCTCGACCTTATTTTAATATCGGGGATGTCGGTATTGTAACAAAGTGAAAATCACCCACACGTGTTTGACCAACTTTTATTTTTAACCATACTTCCTGTTCTAAATGACGTCACACATCAGTGTCAGGAACTGTCCAAGGGTCTGACAGATTTGGACAGCTCAGTGGATTTTTTTTGTCTCGACCTAAAACAGTTTCTGTCAGAGGGCTGGCCAGAAACTGTCCAGACCCAGGGAAGCCTCTGTAAGACCCAGTCAGAATCTGTCAGGATTTCTGTCCTAACTGCTGTCATAGAACAGACAGATTCTGACAGATTTTAAGAGAGGTTAGAAGTGATCGGAACTGTACGTTTCAAGAGCTGAGTCTCTCAAGTTTTGGCTGTCCATTCTTGAAACAATAATACAATCTTTAATGGTAATTTAGAAAGAGATTTAACTATCTAACCGGCAACAAAATTAGGTGTTTAAAATGTTACAGGTGTTGTTGTTTGTCCTGTGCTCATGCCAAAATGGTTGATTTTTGTGAAAATTTTAAAGTTCCGACAATGTCTAAATTTGTGCCTTTCTGGCACTTCTAAGCGGATATGGCGTATAAATATATACCAATAGATATTAAATCTATTAAAGTAACTTTCATTTTCTAAAACTCGTAAATCCTTTGAGCAAAAACAAATATAATGGAAAACGACAAAATTTAAAAAAAAAATTTAAACTTTCATAATGAGTGGAGAGAAAATAGGAGCATGTGCAAAACATCCGAAATATACAAAAGTTATTGGAAGTTTTTGTGCATTACATTTTATAAGAATAATGAAGATTCCCTCAAAGAATTTTTAAATATTGGTAAAGTGAGAGACTCAGTTCATGAAACGTACATTTATAGTAACTCATACATAGTTTTGAAATCATGTACTTGTTTGTTTACAAAAATATATTAAGCTACCATCTTTTAGATATTAAACGGTATTTACCGGTCAAAGGCAAAGTATTCTTAAGTTTTAAAGATGTAACACGCCACTTTTTGTAAACAATGCAACAAAAACTAAATAAATTTGAAAAGATTTTTTTGTAGAGAATATATTTGATCTTGCAAAAAATCAAGTCACGCAATTCATCTACCCAACACTATTGTTTCAGTAGTAACGAAAGTTGGCATGCGTCAATGTAAAATGTAATGAAGAAACAAACTTTTGTATCGCACTTTATGGAAATTTGTTTATGTAAATGTGAAGTCTTGTTGGTCAATTATCTTTGTTGAACAAATTATATCAAGACATCAACATCCTTGTTGAGGTATTATAATTTAGAAAAGCATGTGATGATCAAGTCTGGATTATTTGCAGCTAAAAGTGATTTGCGGATGGAAAGAAAGTTGCAGTTGTACGTTAAGAAATCCAACAATGAGGAACATCAAAAGGACATTGTTACACATATAATTCCTGAATTAAGGAAGACGAACAATGTTCGAAGTCTGTCAGAATGGCTTCAGTTCGACAACCACAAAATCAAGGAGAAGCTATTGTGCGAAATTGAAAATTTATTACTCAAAGTGTCACCAGAGAATGCAGGTATTAACGATATAGTTCATATTATGAGCAATGTTTTGAGTTACTCTTTCCAGAGGACTGTACACGCGGATGAAGAACTCTTCTTACCGCTACGGGTACTGACATTATGCTTTGCTATTTTGCAGTTCTTAAATTCAGGAACATCAAATTCAGCAGCTCATGTCCAAGTGCAGAATATTTCTATCCGTGTACATGGCGAGCTGAGAACAGTCAGACGAAACCCGCATAGTATCGTCTACAGCCAGGTCACAACATTGTTAACAATTATAGAATATTTTAGAGATAACACTTTCCAGTTTGGACTTACAGAGAAAGCACTTTCACAGTTAAACCATGAAAATGTGGTTAAGGAGTTTTCAGCCCTGGAATATTCATGCAAGCTAGTGTACATCGTTGTATTGGTAAATTCTGTAAGTACACAAATAATGAACAGTGCAAGTTGAAGGAAAACTTACTGTTGGAGTCCTTTTCATTTCAACAAAAACATTCTGGATGACTTATATAAAATGTATAAAATGCTATCACATCGCCTATATCTTCTTTGAACTATTTTTAATTATCATTTGATTTGTTTTACTCAAATTCTATACTACAGTAATGTTGGAAGAGTACTAGACTTTTTGTGTACAATTCCGTTGCTTCTGTCATTTATTTTAACTTTTGATTATTATAAAATTGTAGATGCTACAAAAATGTACAGAGGGGGTTCCAGAGCTGATCATGGCGGTCTTGAAACCAACATTTGATTCCATGGCAAGAAAACAGAAATCGCGGCCTCTTTTACATCCACTCTTGCATATTGTCACGAAGGGAATTTCACTCAGACTAGTTCACGGTGAGTGATGTAAAAATGTGATTTCAATGTTTATGCAAGCTTAAAGCTAGAACTGGAAATTTATATGATAAGAGGTGTATAGTATGCAATGATCGATGCTGGAAATTTGTCTGATCACTGCTTTCCCGACGCAATTTCAATTGTGTCAATTTTAACATTATGTTAATAAGCTTAGCAAATCTACAAATCCGAATTATTTCTCAATCATCTGTGAAATAATTGTTCTAACGTTAGCTACGTCATATAGTCAGAACGAAAGGTACACAACACGTTATATTTAATAGTAGAATAACTTAAATTTGCAGTCTAAAAAGACAGGAAAAAATATAAGAAGAAATTTAATATGAAACTATGCAGAATATTTTACTGAAAAACCGAGTCGTCTTGCTGCAGCAAATACATGAATGTGCATTATTCCACAGGTGCAGGACGCGTAATTAAAAATATACTAAATATACTACATACACCAAGTGTATGTAGTATATTTAGTATATTTTTTATTACGCGTCAGTGTATGTAGTATATTTAGTTTATTTTTAATTACGCGTCCTGCACCTGTGCATTTTTCCATATATTGCATTTATGAAATTTCCGAGACTCAATAATTTCTTTATTTATATTTACTTTATTACCCAGTAAAATATAAAAATACTATAGTTATATGTATTTTTATTTTATAGGTCCAGATCGCGAGAAAAACTGGAATGCTGCAAAGCAGAGTTTACTGTTAAGTTTACGTATTTACTTAACCAGCAGCCGACTTGACCTATTATGGAGAGGAAAGATGCTTGAATGTCTGCAACCTTTAATTTTCATTGCTGATAAAGACGTTGTCAAAGATGTTCTTCACGTCTTCGAGAAGTGTGGTCATAAACATAAATATATCCGTGACATTGTTGTCAAGCATGTGCGAGATCTGTTGACATCTGTCAATTTGAAACTTTACTCTTTCCAGACAAAAGCTGAGTTAGGTAAAAATCCAGTATGGTGTTCATTTCCTGGAAAGATTTGGAAAGACTTGGATGTGAATCTTAATTTGCTTTTGCCAACTGTGAAGTGTCTTGTTGGTGGATCAATGGAAGACTATCGAAATTTAGCAGACAAAAGAGAAACAAAGAAACATGTTAACAATCTCGAAATCATGAGACTTCTTCAATTTGATAAAAGCCATCCAAATCTAGCAAAGCTAATTGGATATCAGTATCGCCCCTTGCCGTTGTACTACTTAACTGAATGTCATAAAAATTTACACACTTATTTGCTGGAACGAAGGCAGTACCACAAATGGTTGTCACGCGACAAACTAGCTCAATTTACATTGGATACGATTGCAGCCGTACAATTTCTTCATAGTAAGGACATAGTCCACAGAAATCTGACAATAAATAGCTTTAGTATTACCGATAGAGAGATAATATTGCTCCATGACTTTGGTTTGGCTAAAATGTTGCAAACAACTGAAGAGGAAAGATCGACAACAAACAGTTACACAAATGGCATGTATCATATTTTTGTCAAACTATTCTTTTAATTAATGGTCTATTACTATACCCCAGCAGTCCTAGGGGGTGCGGGGGTAAAATGACTGGAGGAACGAGAGAAAACCAAAAGAGTCAGCTATGAATGTACAAGTCTTGTTCATTAGATAAAAAGTACGAATAGCTGTTTTATTCTATACTATGTGTTAAGCTTTTGTGGATTGCAATTTTTGTAGCTCAGTTTTGTTAAAAGTGCCATTACCATTTATTTATTTCAAATCCAAAGAATGAACTATTCCACGCTTTTTTCATAATGTTTCAACATTATTATCTGCCCCTGAATTTATTTACAGAGATTTACCATTAATGCTAGGCATCTTTGTTTTTGGCGGGAGCCTTGATATACGACCTAGTACGATAATTATAAACTTTGTGCAGATTCGATTATTCCGGTCCGCTTTCATATCTTATGTATGAATTATTCAAGTAAATTTAATTTAACAGGGCAAAAGCATTTTTTTTAATAATCCGAGTTTAAATCTTAATTATATACTAAAAACCATTTATGGCTTAAAATTGTCTTGGTAGGTAACGTACACTTTTTTCTTCAATACCAACACATACAAGTGACAATTTTTAGCCAACCATTTTACCTTTCAAAAAAAATCTGACATTGAGTATAGATTAAAAATGTCTCTTAAATTGAAAAGATTTTTGAAAATTTTTGGTTAAAGAAATAAATAAAAACAATTTTGATATTCTTTTAACAAAGATAAACTAGTAAAGTTAGTCAAATATATTCATTATCAAGTATATAAAAGTCTATAAGGACATAATTTTACTCCATCTGAAAAAATCAAATGATCTATACAGGACAATTTAACGCTTAAATGTTATCTAACCATTTGAAAAATATTTTCCTTATTTCTATATAGCTATAACCATTATTTGACCTAAATATTTATAAGATTCTAACATGAACCCGAAAAGCCAGGAGACTGGTTAGTGTTGTTGTTCCTTTATCTTAAATTTGTTCTTCATTTTTCCCATTTATGATTGTGATTTGTAAAATTTTTACACCACATTTTTCATGCATAGTTCCCAATTGTTTTTTGGTCATTAAAAATATTATAAAACATCACTTTTCTCCTAAGTTGTGAACGATGAAGACATACCAGTTCTGTATTCTGCGCCAGAGTCTTTACTTGAAGACAAGTATGACTTTAGAACAGACACCTGGATGGTAGGGCTTTTAATATATGGACTCTATACGCACTGTGGGGTGCCATATACTGTGAATGGTTTAACAACAGACAAAATTCTCGAATATGTAAGTAAAAATATAGTGTTGGGTGCTTTTAAACTACTGGTAATTCCTAGAGACCAGAATATTACTGGCACAATAAAACTCGGCACAATCAACTTATAGACTTATACCAAATTTTCCTTTCAAATTCAGGCTGATCGAAAAATCGACAACGGAAAATATCATGTTAATGAAGTATATTGAAATGAAAAAAATATCGACCAACAGGAAGTAATCAGAAATCATTTTTCTTTTCCATCAATGACAAGAAATATGAAACAAGAATATGCAATGTTCTAAGGACGTTTTTAAATTTCTTAAAACAATTGGCAAACAGGAAGTTGCTAGATGGAACTGAAAATTGTTTACACGATACAACTGACCAAATGTCAAATGTTTCCTTAATTAAATAACAACAAATAACGAAAAATTTCGTGTTTACCACGAGCACATGTATTACAATTCCAATATTCCCATACAGGAAACAGTTGATCGACAGATCTGAATATCGCTTAAATGATGCACGCATCATAATCCATGTTATCAAGTAAATAATAACATTCAATACTGTCGACGAAAACTATGACGAACCTTTCAATATTCATGAGGTTCATTGGAATTTCAAAGTCTCGGCAATTAGGAAGTAGTTCTTCGACAGACATGAGAATTACTACAATCTACAACTCAAAATTATTTAACTTTATACTTAACATCAAATTCTTTTGTCGACGACTTCATTGAAAGGGGAAGTTGGTCTGGTAACCAGATGATCCGTTGTTCATTACTGGTGCAGGTTTAATCAGGGTCCACTGTTTGCAAAAAAATAGTTCATGTAACTGGCTCTATATAGCTCTATTTACAAACAATAATTCCTGACTCGCAACATGTGAAAAAAATCGGAAAAGATCAGAGTAAGAATGAAGCATAGAAGAAACTATTTTTTAGTGCAATTGAAAAAGAATCATGCATATTTTTATTATTTAGGTTGTTTTTCAAGAACTTAAACCAACAAGGTGGCCGTGCATACCAAAGAATGTTTTCAAAGCTATCATGGGTAGTGTTGAAAGTAACTCTGACAGCAGAATTGAATTATACCAAATAAAGACAGCAGTGGAAGATCATTTATCTGAATTACATGCAGGTATTGCTGATGCATTTGTCATGTTTTATTTTTGATTTTACAAACTTTTTTGGTAAAGAAAAAATCCTTTAAGAATAAGACATTATTCGGAGACTTAAATTCATAACCTAAAATATAAAAATAGGAGATGTGGCATGATTGACCATGAGACAGCCATTCACCAAGTGACAGTAGAATTTTAACTTCTACAGGTCCCATTATGGCCTTCAACAATGAACC
>JAULBM010046444.1:0-10653 GCA_032357055.1 Geukensia granosissima | reverse complement strand
AGCAGATCTTTCTCGAGTTTTTCAATATCCAAATTTGATTAACACCGCTTGTGGAGTACGCTTTATCACAGTACTTCTGAAGGCCTTCCTTGACTGCTGACAGTATAGTTGCAAGTAATTTAGAAAGAGGCTTGATGGAGCACCTGGAGGAACCCGCTATATATATCTTTCTTTATATGGACACTTGTGTAGTTTTGGTATTAAGAATAAAAAAGCCAGATCCGAACCATCTTCTTTGGTGTCAATACCAAATGAGGACAGAACCGACCTGGTTTTAAACTATAAAACGAGTGAATACAAATCAGTGGATGATTTGCAGGGACTATGTACATGTGATGAACTGATATTAATGAAGGGAAAAATATGAATGCTTCTGGTTAAACTACAAACTAAATCTAGAGATATAATACAGTTGAAATCTAATGGACATGTTAAAGTAAATAATGCACAATTTGAATGAATTCCTTTTTTAATAAGAAGTTGGTGTTGAAGTCTCATAATATTTTGGTGTTTAAGGCCCTCGCAGATGCCTTGAAAGTAGGTGCATAGTAAGTTATATAGCCTAAAAGACATTTAAAAGATGCGTGATTAACTAAAAAGTGAAGTAAATGTTGAATTTGATGTCTACCTATATAATAAATCAAATAAATAATGTTTATTTAGGATGATTCTTTAAACTAAAGTCTCTAATAGCCATAAAAAAGTTCACAGTTCATCTCATATTGCATTTTTACCATCTATCATTGTTTTCTGCTTAAAATTAGGTCTACTTTTTTATTCATCTAATCATAGGTTTTTTTTCTAAATTAATGAGATCTCCTTTTAAAAAATAATACAATTAAGCTAATACCATGTTGCAATAAAATAAGCTTAGCCATAAAATGTACCATTCATTTATTTAAGTGAAATTGTTGTTATTGAAGAATTCATTTAATTAGACACTGACAAAATGATATGACTTGAAAATTATGTTTTATTTTATTGCTACATGAAAATAGTTAATGATATATCAATGTGTCTAGACTTAAATAATCAAATACAACAGTATGGTTTTGACAAATTAGATTTTAAGTTCAGAAGATTCCATGCTATTATACATGTCTAGTGAATATTTAAAAAGTATACAGGAAAAAATTAAAAAGTTTCCTCAAATTGAGTCTTCTTCAATGTTAATTTTACATAAAATAATATGAAATACAATAATTGAAAAATATTAATATTTGCAGCTTTCTATTTTTCTATCACAGTTTGATGCAGAGAGTATTGCATTTCTATGTACACTGAAGTTCTTTTAGAATTGCTACATTTCAACACAGAGACTGAGTAAGTCACTTCTGTATTCTTGCTGTTTTAGTGGTGAATTATTTATACACCTTAACATCTGCCCATTCTGAAACCCTATACCACCTGGCAGAGAAACTGGACTGACTTTCTCTATATCCCTGCTACTAGCTAGGAGGGTAAAAACATTAAACAAAAATATAAGACATTTATTGTGTCATAATAAATTATAGAAACAGGTAAATAACTAGAGATTTTTTTTATCTTTTTAAACCAAAAGGAAAGGAAGAAAAAAGGAGCCAACTTGTTTTATAGTAAGTTTTAATATAATATTTAAGAAATTACTGTTTGTCTTTTAATTCTGGTTGTTTGTAGTCTTTTCAGAAATGTAACAAAAAGCCAAGAACAAAGAGAAAACTTGTTTCTCAGATAAACTGGTTGTACAACGGAAGTTGTGCCTGAAATACGGGATATAGCCAGTGAGAAATCAATAATACAATAGTATAAAATGTGAAGATGAGGATTAAATCTTTCCTTTATGGTAAAAATCACTGTCATCTGACATGATTATCATAGTTCTCAACAAAATAATTGCATATTTCAAAGAAAAATCTTCCTATTTTTCCCAACTTTGTTTGAAAATATAACCAGAGGCTCCTCTGAGTTTGATGATATTGCTCACCTAGCAATTTTTTTCTTGACTGTGTCTGATTGTCTTTATCTTTTACAATTTGCTACATGATTGAAAAGGACTAACTGATTAACATGGGCCTATTAGAACATATAATTGTGAGAAACACATGTGAAGCATTCATAGCATGCTTAGTTTCAGTTGAAGTTTGCTAAGGAATTATACATGCATGATATTAAGTCATTAAGTATCTGAGAAATACTCATTGATAAAATGAAACAAAATTCAATGGTGAAATGTTGGTAAATAGCCTATTTTTGGTTCAATCCTGTTAGTCTAGAAATGAAACTTTTAAACACCAATACACATGATGGTTGGCCACACAGTAAGTAAGAACACAAAACTGACATTTTAGAGTCAATAATGGAGGAATGACCATTCTGTAAGATTCCTAAAGATTTAGTGCACACCAACCTTAATTGGCAAGCCATACAGTATGTGACAAAATGAGTTCAAGGCAAAGCTTTACTAGAATCATGGCAGCCATTTTGAATTTTCAATCTGCAAGTGATGCGAAAGTTAAGTACAGGACCATCTAATGATCATTGCTGTAAAGTAACAATCTAATCCACTTTGTATTTTTGGCAAGAAGATGTTTGAAACTTTGATCAATCAGAACACACAATAGGCCCTGGCATTGAATTTTGGATCAGCACCATTTTCACAAATCTGGTAAAGGATTACCTGCCTAATATTTCTGCCAAGTTAGGGTAAAATCTGCACAGCTGTTTTGAAAAGAAGATGAAAATGTGAAACTCCCCTAGGGATGATAAACTAAGTTTTGTCATGGCAGCCATTTGAATTTCAGATCGGCAAACAATTAACAATTTAAGAACAGGACCATCAAACAATCATTTCTGCAATGTAACAATTCAATCCATTTTGTAGTTTTTGATAAGAAGATCTTTGAAATCTTGACCAATCAGAATACATAATTGGTCTTGACGGCCATATTAAATTTTGGATCCACACCACAAATCTGGTAAAGGACCACCTGCCTAACATTTCTGCCAAATTTGGTTGAAATCTGTTCAGTAGCTTCAGAGAAGAAGATGAAAATGTGAAAAGTTAACCAACAATGCTGACGACACCAAAAACACCGATGAATCTGACTGACACAAAGTGATGACAAAAGCTTAATTGACTTGGTGAGCTAAAAACACAAACTTATCTCAATTCCTGTAATTTCTTTACAGACAAAGGTGATTTAAACCAGAGAATTTTACCATCCATTTCTGCTGACAAAGAGTTCAATGAAAAACAGCTTCTTTTACACACAAATGTACAGCAAAATAAAACAGGATTCCTCCAAAACAGAACTGAATTTCTATATTATATGTCTACTTGAAGTTAAACTGATTAAACATGCTTATTTGTAGAATTGATAGACTGTGCTTTTGTTAGTTTTTAGATCCTCTTATTTTTGTTGGAAGCAATTTATTTTTCACAAATATCAGGATGTGACAAACTTTGGCAAAACATACTATGACAATCTGATTCTAAAAAATATAGATTTAACATTACAGTTAACTTCCAAAGTTTAAAGCCAATAAATTGGTGTCCTATACACCACATTCACAATGCAGATAAGGGATAACCACTAAAAGATAAGTTACTCAATTAACAAATTTTGTATATCAAGCTTGACATTAATGCCAGTTTTTATCTGTTATTTCCCTCATGGACCTCCAATTAACTTTTTTATAATTTATTTCAACAACACTCATAAAAGTCATGGAGCTCCAATTCTCTTAAAAACAGCTTTAAAGGCCAATTAAGAAGTTAATATCAAATACCATTCCTTTGTACCTGTTGAAAAAGAACCTTTCCATACAAAATATGCAAGATAATCTTTTTCCAAATCATTTTTTTTTTCAAAACAAGCACATGGAATTATATTTATCACAAATCTTACTTTAAGCAACCATAAGAAAATTCTTTTTTAAACTGAACAGGAAACTCAGAAAAGAATTGACAAATAGTTTAAAATGTAAACACGACAATAGCAGCAAATTATGAGATCAGAACATCAGCCATGCTGTCTAGGAAGCTTTCCAATTTCAAAATAGAAATGAAGTAATATTTATGTTTTGAAACAACAAATTGGAAAAGCACAAAAGAATTTGTATTGCTTTGTATTAAACAAGTAAAGAGTTTAACTGATGATGGACATTAAATATCTTCAGCTCATCTTGTTATGGTCCTTCTCACTAAATTTCTATTAATCTTGAATGATTTATGTATTAATAAGTGGAACGCAAGAATACATGTGTTTTTTTTTTAGCAATCATGATTTTATTTTTAATCAGACAATTTTGCACAATATCTGCCAAGTGGTATATATGGAGTTCTTGATATGAATTTTGTTTGTTTGTTTGATTGCAGTTTATGCCACTTTTAACAATATTTCAGTCATATTGTGACAGCCGGTGTTATTGCTGGAGAAAGTTAGAGACCACTGCAAAAAAAACAACAGAATTTTGGCAGGTAACTGGCAAACCTTATCACTAGCACTGTAATTCTTGATAACAAGAAGCAGTTCATACAGTCAAAAAAAAGAAAACTGTTTGTTTGAAGTAGCTTTGACAAATGATCATTTCTTGTAAATCAGTGATCTAGAGCTTGATGTAGGGAGTGGGATTTAACCCTTGTTAAAGACCTTGTGGGGACCTCCAGAATTAACAATATTCCTCAGTTTTTTGTAGTATGGTCTCCTCAAAATTACCCAGTATATTTCCTTTTGTATTTTAATAGCATTTATCTATTACAAGATAAAACTTAAGCCATAACTGGTAAAAGATTCTCTATATTTCCAATACAAGTTATGGATATCAAATTTCTCACATTATTTTTCCACCTAATTCTGCACTAAGAAAGTTTGAAATGAGAAAAAAATGTAAAAAAAAAAACATTCACAGGTTAGTGTGCATGTTTGAAAGATTGCGGTGTCTAAAATCTGGCAAGACAGAGATCTTTTTGATTATACATAGGTTTTTGAAGAATTATATAATGTAATTATGAAACTAAACGTCCAAAAGTAATGTACCTGAAACATTTGAAAAAAACCACAATAAACATTTTTAAAACATGATTTCTCAAGAAGAATTCTTCAAATCACTTTATTCAATATCTTTTGATAAAACATTATATTACAGCATTTGTAAACATAAATGTTTTATTTTCAAATATAAATTTAAAGAAAATGTGAAAAAATCATTGGCTTAAAATTTTAAAGAAATATTTAGATATAAGCCCTTCTGTTACAAAAAAAAAAATTGAATCTGTTAATTTTCAATAAGAAAGAAAAAATGTAGAATATGAACAATGCAATTGGATTTTAAATTTTCAAAATTTGATTTCAGAAATGTGCTACTCATCTTAACAGTTCACAAAAATTTATTGTGCAGAAATTAATATTTACATGTTATTTATGTAAATTTCAAGCTTCTTCACTGTTTTCAGCTGACTAATTGAGACAATGATCAGATTAATACGATTCATAAACATGTGGTCTTTGTACAGAAGAATAAACAAAATTCTATTGTGAGAAGGGGAATAACCATACCAGCTCTGTTTTTACATCATTAGCTTTAGCACCTAATTTGGGGCAATTTATAACTCTTCACAAGAAGTGTCATTTCACCCTTGTTAAAGGCCATAGGGCTACATTGATTCAACAATTTTCCTCTATTTCTTATGGAGAGTATTTTCTCCCAGATATCTTTATTTAAATATGCTTATAACAATTTTCTATTAAGGCAAAAGCATAAAAGGCAAAAGATTCACTATAATTTAAATACAAGTTAGAAATCAAATTTCTCACATTACTTTTTTGCAGTTATTTGGACTAAGAAAGTTTGATATGAGAAAATAAGGAAAAAACATTCATAGGTAAGTATGCATGTTTGAAAGATGAAGGTGTCTAAAATCTGGCAGGACTGAGGTCTTTTTGATTTATACATGTTTTTGAAGATTTAAATACTGAAATTATGAAACTAAACATCCAAGAAAGTAATGTACCTGTACAAACTATGTTAATGGAAATAAAGATAAGGTGTCACAAAAAAAGAAAAAAACCCTTTAATTAAAATTAACACTTTTAAAAGCATAAATTATTTCTCAAGCAGAATTCAAAAATACATGATTTATTTGCAAATATAAATCTAAAGAAAGTGTGAAAAATATTGACTAGAAATTTTAAAGAAATATTTAAATATGAAACATTCTGTTATTAAGTAAATGAACTTTTGAACCTTTTTTCTAAGATGAAAGTCTGGCTGAAAAATAATACAATTTGAATAGAATCTGTTACTTTTCAAAAAGAAAGAAAAGAAACAGTAGACTTTGATCAACTTGACGGGTTTTAAATTCTCAAAATTTGATTTCAAAAGTATGACATTCATATTAACACTTAACAAAACATTATTGAACATCTGCTTCAAAACAAAAGTAATATCAACATGTTTATTATGTAAATTGTCAAGCTTTTTTACTGTTTACAGCTGATGAAACTAAGACAAAGACCAGATAATTATGATTTGTGAACTTGTGGTTTCTGTACAGTGGGATTAACAAAAAGACATAAACTAGACTTAATTCTTGCAGAATTGAATAAAAAAATGTAATATTGATGGCTGATAGTGAGAAGGGGAATAGTTTATATGGAATAGTGAGAAGGGGAATAACACATACCTGCTCTGTTTCCACATAATTAGCACAAGCACCTGACTCTTCTAATCCTCTTTTCTTTGATCGGGTACCTTGAATATAAATTTATAAAATGCAAAGAGATTTTGCTTGTTTTTTCTTGGTTTAACATGTTTTGTGTCAGCAAATTTATCCTGACTCTGATATATTTTGAATATTTCTCAGGCGGAGGACATATTTCTAGACCCAGTGAGGAGGAAAATATGTTTCTCTGAATATTATTTGCATATTATCATGACAAAACTCCTTAATTATGATTATTTATAAGTAAATCTTGAAGAAATTATTATTCCTTAGTTGCAGTATCTGCCAAAATATTTATATATAAAATTGGTAAATGCTAGGACAGAATGCTTGGAGAAACTTTTGTTGAAATTTTCATCAGGAATCATATGAAGATAACAAAGAACCATATAAAACAAACCCCACCAAAATACATGTTTACTAATGTTGAAAAGAAATAGTGAATTTTTTTATGCTTAACACATGTTAACAGAAGTATCCTCTCATCACCAGCTATAAACAAATGCATAGTAAGACTGAGATATTGACATAGTAAAAAGATGCCCTCATATCAAAACAAATTGGAAGTCAAATTCAGCAGCAAAGTAATCTATCAGGTGCAATACCAGTAATGAAGTCATCTACATAATTTCTTAGGTTTAAAATTAAAATAAAATCCAAATTTCAACAAACAAATGAGTGCTAAAATTCATTTCAGACAATTAAGCTGTGAAATGGAACTTTTTAAATACATGTTTACCAATGTTGTAAAAAAAAATACATGATTTTTTTGTGCTGTTCATGTGTTTCAAAGAGTAATCCCCCATCTGAAACTTAGAACCAATACATACAAACACAGTAAACAACCATAATCCAACAAACCAATACTTGATATCAAATCAAGCAGCAAAGAAAAAAATTAAATGTTCATATCCTGCAAAATAGCATTTTGAGGCCACTTTAAACCAATTGATCTCAAAAAGGGTAAAAGACAGAGAAAATCCAGTGTTATAGTACTGAAAGCTCTCAACAAGACAAATCAAATGAAACTGAGGTGCTTCACAAGCACAGCATGACTTCAGCATTTTGACATGTGAAAGGTGAACAAATGAACATTTGGGTAATTTTGGACACAGTATTTTGCTGGACACAATAAAGTGCTGGACAAAGTAAAATGCCTGACACAGTAATATGACTGGATCAATAAATATTTTGGCCCCCATTATTCCTGAAACTGGTATAACCTTTGTTGCATTGTTCATAGAAATGATTTGGAAAACCTTGCAGCAAAGGAGTAGGTCCACATAGCCCCTAAAATTAAAGTACCCGGTATGTCCATTTATAACAAAACATCACTTTATACTTTAAAATATTATTTGAGCAACAAATCATTGGTTTTCAACAAAGCATCATCATAACTGCAAAACTTGCCCAGAAACTATAAGAAAATTGGGATTTTCAAAAAGTTTTGATGCCAGAAAACAATGGCAGCACCTCTCAACCAAAAACGTTGTTAGATAAAAAGTTGTATGAATATAAGATAAATGTCTTAACAAAAAATCATTTTGGTCAACACATGCAGAATGAGTCATCTGAGGCAAAAACACACAGAAAGATGGCCTTAAATCGGTAAAATGTGCATTTTTTTCTTGGTAGGACATAATTCAATATTTTACTGCAATAATGCAGTCAAACTTTTAAACTTCATTTTTCAAAGAATTTTCAAGGCAAAAAACGACCCTAAGTTAACCTACTCCTTTGGATGAAATATAAAAATAATTCATATCATGCAAAATTTACTTTTTGGCCCACTTTGACCAGTTTTATCTCAAATACTGTAAGAGATAGGGGAAATCCATTGACATACTATTGAAAACTCTCATTGAGATGGATCATATAAAAAACCATCAAAATTGGATAAAAATAAAATTTTTCACCGTTAGCAAATTTGCCTTTGTTAACCTATGACTCCTTTTTTTTATAAAATCGGTCAAAGCTACAAAAATGCCTAGAGTAACTAATGTTGCATTTTTCAAGAAGAATCAATGAGAAACAAGAAAAAAATCCATCAAATTAGATAACCGAATTTTAATCCCTCCTTAAAAAAGGTTGATGTTTAGATCATCCAAAATCCATCCCAACCTGTATTTTATATTGGGTTTCATTGTGTTAAAATTTCAAATTTATCTAATAATATGAAAAAAGTTATTGAAAAGAAACCTTATTATCTACGGAAGACAATGATTACATCAACACTGACAACATGCCAATATCATAATATGGGCACACAATTTCTGTTGTCATATATATAAACCATGTAAATATGGTGAAACATTTAATAATTTTCAAAAATTATGGCATATCCAAAATAAATATATAGTAATTACTCTTAACCATGCATATTTATTACACATTGTAAGATCCGATAGATGAGGTATAGTACCATGTTTATGGCTAAAAATAGACCACTATTATATACATTATACAAATAATTTGTATAAAAAAGCAAATACAATTCATTCAAGGGCATTAAGTACCATATGGAGTCAACTTACAAATTCTGTCAGTTTCTGATTATCTATTTTAGTTTTCAAGATACTGGCAACATCAGTTTCTCACTATCTATTACAGTTTTCAAGGTGCTGGCACAAAACACAGAAAATGCATTAAAATGCCTTAAATGGTCATTCAAGAGATATAACTCCCATGAGGTGTAAATTCACCGTTTTAACCATACTGAAAAAATACATAGATCTTGTCTTGACAGTTTCATTCTTTATATTATATTTTTGAGACAAACAGCCATAAATGCAAAAATGGTGTTGAAGACAATGACAATAATGTAAAGTGACGACAAAAGCTCACATAGCTCTTAAGGGCATTCATTAAAAAGTTGAAGGCAAATAATTTGTTATTTATATATGACAACAACATACCTGCCCTATTTCTGTTCCTCCTGGAAATAATACCAATATCATACTCCAGTGGTGCTGAGTTCTTGGTATTACCAAACTCGGTACTATCTAACAGACCTTGATCTTCCTTAAAGTTCATTACACAATGTTCTATCTGTATGTAACCCTGGATAACAGGCACTATCCAATGTGACCACAGTTCTGTGTCCTATATGACAAATGATAACTGGATAGATATGGATAAATGTTTATGGGTATTTGTCATCTTTTATGGCAAATTTGTAGTATTCAACTTTTTATAAAATTGTAAATTTTAATCATAGAAAAAAAAAATACTTTGAAAAAAATAAAACCTGAATTAAAGATTTGTGCATTAATGCCATTATCATATTAAAGATGATACAGAGCTTTTTTCAACATTTAGAACTTAACCATTGCCAGGGGAGATAATTCCAATGACAATTCTATAAATGATTGCAGTATGGTTGCAGTATGGATTTATGTTCAATTAATGTAGCAAGAAATATTAATGATCCAAAATTTTCTATTTTTTGATAATATATGATAAAATCTACCTTTTCCTATTCTAATTTATAATTCAAAAGTCAATTTTATCTATATATATTTGACAAATATACACAAGACATCTATAATTTTTTTATTAGAAACCCCTCACTTCCTGGATACCTACTTTCAATGAAGTCTGCACATTTATGCTCCAGTAAATTCAGAAATTTAATGCAATGGTATCATTGCAGAATTTGTGTCTGGGTAAGAATCACAAGAAATTACCCTCTTACTTTATAAAATTTTGTTACATATATTTTACTCTGGCATTAATAAAGTGAATGTATTAATTAATCTTGCATCATTACAATTCCCAATAATATAGTTTTTACACATCGCTTAAAGAATGCAGCTTTTATTTCATTTCCTTCAAATAAGGTGCTGATCCAGGACTTTGATTTGAGGATTGCACAAATTAAGGATGTTCGCTACTCAATTTGAAAATAAATAGCTTTTTAAAAGACTGTCATAAATATGTAGTGCTTTACA
>JAULBM010046433.1:0-10653 GCA_032357055.1 Geukensia granosissima | reverse complement strand
AAGAAATTATTGCGTCACAAGCAGATATGACCGCCATGAGAGGAAGCTCACAAAATGGCGTCTCACGTATGGCAGAGATGACTACTGGAGGTTTTACTGGAAGCTAGGAGATTCTGTTTCGGAGATTGTAAATGTAATACATTCGAGCTACATCTCGAGCCAAACAAATATGAAATTGAAAAGATGAAAAGATATGGGGTAAATGTCAGAAAGACTGCATTCCAACCACGAGAAAAAACATAGTTGTTTACAAATCTAGAGGTCTCCACAAGGTCTTCAACAAAGCTGGAATACAACTCTTGGGAAAAGCTCTTAATCAACCCCCAATTAAGTATGAGTTAAATAATACTGCTCTTACCTAAATATTATCAAAAATGTACATGTAACAAAACATTTAACACAAAGGCAAACCTATGACTACACTTCCTGACGTGGGTATGCGCATGAGACTCGTATAATTAAACAATTTTGTGTTGTTGAATTTGAATGGTAAGACTTGCGGTATGTCTGTCCCGTGAAATGAATACTAACAGAAAGAGATATCTCTACTGGTCATGTTGGTATTACGTCCAGTTCGGTGTCTGATTATGATAATATCGTTTTAGATAGAACTCCTGTCAATATTAGAGAAGATTAAGCCTTGTGTTTTGGCGATAAATCAAGATAGTTTTCTAAGATATTAATTTCAATATTCATTTGACAATTAGGTATAAAATTATAAAATTTTCGTTAAGAAATAAACTATTTTCAAATATTTTTTCATTACGGGAGGCAATATTATATTCGACTTAATTGCGAGGGCTATAAATAATACGGTTGTTTCGAATCATTTCTATTCCGTTGACCGATTCCGTCTTTTTCATGTCAATATGACGAAATGTTAGGCAGACAGCTTCCGGTACTCGTGTCAGTTACGTCAGATTTGCGTGTAAGACGACACAGAAATCCTTTTGCAATTCAACAACGAAGAAAATCATTCAGTAAACGTATTTTAAAAGTTGTAAGTTGAGGAACGTGTATAAATCACATGTCAAATAAAATACAATACGGATTATAATGGCCAGGCATAGAATCGGAAGTGCGATGCCTTACATTCCAACGAAGTCACGTGGTCTGGGAGACAAAAATTAAAAAATGTTGACGGAATAGAAATGATTCGAAACAACCGTAAATAAAAAAAATATATATGAACATAATGAGAGTTTATTAAACCCTGTAACCTTAGCACCTGAAGTTTGTCCTCAATAAATATACCGCGTTCTAAAAATGATTTACCTCGCACAATGATCCCCAACGGCAATTTGTCTGGATGAAATAGTATAATAATTAATAATATGTTTAGTTTAATCCTAAATTCAAAAAACTTGAAATACTGACAAATGTCTAAAAAAGACCACTTATAATCTGCAATTTGTGTCCAGATATAAATAAATCATGGTATATGTCATGTTGGATATTGTAACTCTTTGGAATGTAGTGTATTTGGATAAAAAATTGGTTTAAAGAAGATTTTCAATGTTTCAAACAAAAAAGTGAAATATTTAAAACTGATTCTGAAATTTCGAATTCGAGTATTTTTTACATTTGTTTTAGTACATTTTCAGGTTTTAATTTTACAAATCCAGAAAAAATATATCTTAATTCTAGATGCAGATATTGGTAAAATTCAAAAAGACTTCACCCTGAACATAAATCTCAAAAATATTCAGACAACTCTTATTATTTATTATTTCTTTAACCGAACAATGTACTTAAAACATAACTGAAAGGGCATTTATCATACATATTATATTTAAGAAGTTGTCATTCAGCGACATTTCAATTAAAAAATGAAACACACAATGCCAAATTACACAATTATAATGTTTCAAAGAAACAATACGCAACATTTCCAGAAAGACACGACCCACATCTTTGTAATTGTCCCTGCCGTCGGATTTGGCTTCTGACATCGATTTGTTTGGATTTGAGTGCTAGTTTTGCTATATTTGGTTCTTGGACTTCCTATGTTTTGTTTCTAATGCTACTGATGAGAGTGTACTCTATGGAAAATACTTATACCATACCTTAATTCTCCATAGTTATTTAACATTGGCAATTTTCTATTTTACATACGTTTCAAGCAACTTTTTAAGGGGATACTTAACACCATCACGGAAATAAATTCCACTCGTTTAATTTTCTTTATATTATGTTAAGACATGAAATAAGGAAAGATGAAAATTTCAAGAAATTTGAACCACACATTTCTCTGGATTTATTTCAATAGATATACAGTAATTTCATCATTAAAAAGTTTGATTACTGAGATGCATTAATAATAATATAAAATGATACTTGATTGAAACGTTTAGATGATCTTACAGAGTTAATTTCCCTTAGGTGTTGGGTACCCCCTTAATATAATAATACAGGAAACTTAACCTATGAAATTTACCGTCCTGGCTTTTCAGGCGTTTCTCAACCTGATCAAGTCATACATCATGAAACCTTATTTAATGTATCACATTTTTAAAACAACTACTCCTTGATCGATGTTAATTGCAAGTTATTGTTTTATTGTGTTACGTGTCCTTCACATTAATATGAATTTACAGTCTAGAATATTCACTACTAATTTGACTGAATTGTCACTGTAATATTGTAATACCAAGTGAACAATTCGTCAGATGAATTTTGCATTCACGTACATTAGATTCACGTTTTGTCTATATTTGTTCAGTTAAACTATTTAAAAGGCAATAAAGTTTAAAAGAATAAGAACATTTATTTTAATATAAATCCAAACAGGCATTCATCGATTACAGTAATGCTTCAAAGCATTAATGTTAAAAAGCTAATCAATTTCTGTATACTAAAAAGTTTTTATATGGAAAACTATCAAATATAAAAATGAGAGATTTGTCAGTGAGACAGTCAACCACCAAATGACAGTAAAATTTAAACTTCTATAGGTCCCATAACGGCCTTTAACAATGAGCAAGAGACATGACAATGACGTCGTATGTTTTTTTCGTAATTTTTGTCTATTGTTCTTCCTGCTATTTTGACATTGTACAGATTTGGCAATTAAATCTAAACAGTATGACTTGATTGCCTTAAGCGGTATGTTACTTTTTGTGGGAGTGTTCATTTGTCTATAACCCTAAACCGGTTATATATTGTTTATTATATTAATTTATATATCAACAATATCTTGAATTGAAATACTCAAACAAATGTCCTTGAGTTTTTGCTTTTATGTATTTTCATCTCTGCAAAATTTTTGCTCTCAACAAGCTTTTTCGTGTCATTGTTTTTTTGATTTACATGTCCACCTCTTTGTAGGTGTAACATCATGCAATCACTGTTACCTTTTTTAAATTGACCTTTAACCTGAAGATCAGCAAACTTGTTATTTCTATGATTGTTTTTTAGTAGACTCGTGATATTTACGGGCATATCTATCATAACCTGATAGAGTTCAGAAAATAGAATTTGGGCCTAGATAGTCAGTTGTTACACCACTTTTCGTCTTAACTCCTTCATATCGGCAATTTCATTCTTATTAAAGCTTGAAATCTCAGCGCCTAAACTGTGTATTTTCTGTGATGTTGCAGTCTCTTTAAAACAAAAAATTGTAAATAATTATTTAGGTGATCGAGACCACTTTCTCATAACTACATATTTAAGAATTCATTCTGAAAGACAAATGTCTCAAAAAATTTCCAGGAATAATTAAAATTCTGAACCCATAAAATAATAGACGGTGTAATTCCTTGTATTGCAATTGGTGGATGGCTTTACCCTGGGTTTTGCACATTTTTTTGGTTTGTTTGGATATGAATAATCAATTTTACCAGTTTAGAATTTGGCTTTTCAATGTTTTTGATCTAAAACGTTCTCCTTAAAATTTACATAATTTACCAGATTAATTGAAAAATGTGTACTTGTATTTACACCTATTCAACTAGAATGAAGCGAAGGGAAGATATATTTTAGTTAGTTTTCTAACGTCCTCACGGTTTTCTGTTTTGTTTGACATTTTTACGCTTCATTTGTTTTCATTTCCATTCAAATAATAAACCCAGATATCATAAACTTTCATCAGCATAAAACATATGTTCATCTTTATTTTTCCCATTTGCACTTGAAGTAAAACACTAGGTTATTTGGTATAAAAAACTAAGAAGGATATTTTGCACGTCAAATGAAAGGCTCCAATTTTTAGTGACTTACTTTCTCTAAATTTAAAACATACCAAAATAAAAGTTGTGAACGTATTTGTAATTTGACATGCACTCATGTTTTACGATGTAGTTCTGCCACCCATGGTAGATTGAGCAAATTCTAACGTAGTAATAGTAGATCAACCTCGGCATACATATAAACATGAGTGATTATCTACAACATAGTCATGGGAATTTAGTACATTGACTTAACCTTCCCTTTTACGTTGAAACAATGTAATAATTTATCATAATTATATTAATATTTTATTATTAATTTTTTGTCATAAATCACAGAATTATTTTTATAATAATTGACGTCATAAGCACATGTCCCGTGGAAAGAGATCAGTAGGTGAAAACATTAGTAGTATATCAGTAGCACTCAAGTAAGATGCTAATTAATAATTTTCTGGCAGTCAGCCATGAAGATAGTTTTTTAAAGTAAACCACTTATAGAAGATATCTTTGTTATGTATTTAAATAAAGTTTCTTACAACATTGGTTTGCCCATTGTTTTCCTTCCTCGGTGGTGTAATGGTTAGCGTGCTAACATGAGTGCGGAAGGTGGTGGTAGGGTCAACCCAAAGACATTAAAATTAGTATGTGCTACTTTTCCGCTAAGCCCGCAGCATTTAGGAGTAAGGACAAAGACTGGCCGGCCCAGAGTCAGAATATTGTGTCTGGGGAAAGTGGCACGTCTTCCTGCTGACTGTTGCTGTGCTATTTTAGAGTTTTATAAAGACTTTTATCCTTATATCGATACAAATAATGGGACCTGTAGAAATTTAAATTTTACTGTTACTTGGTGAGTGGCTGTCTCATGGGCAATCATGCCACATCTCCTTTTTGTATAAAGCTATGATATCTTGTATAAAAATATCATAAATCAGCCATGTCTACTCACAATATTGTGTAAGGCAAGAGTAATTCAATTCTCGAATGGTTAGATTATTTCTTTCGAAAGTTCAACATGAAAGAGTGTTTTTTAATGCATGAACATTTCGTCAGCCAGATTAATATCTCTTTTAGAGCTTTGATATAAGGATCTGAATATTTGGGGGATTAAATTAAAAGATATCGTTTCTGTCGTTTAAAAAAAGATAATAAAATATATATTGATTGCCTTAAATAAATCAAAAAAATGATACACAATGTACAATGTACATATATTGTACATATTGTATTATATATTATTAAATTTTTAGATTTATCATCCTCAACCTATGTTTAACCCGTTAAGGTGGACGTGAGTTTTTTAAGAAATCGTTAGTATAACAAAATAGACAGAACTTACCTTGTTATTATTGCCCTTGACATAAGTTATCATTCATTTAAAAAGCTTTGCAAAATATAGAACATAGTCAATCACGGGCGTTCCCATAAACCTCTACAATATACATTTTTACTCAAAGTGAGATAAATGGATGGAAGAAAGTATAAGATACAAATGAAATAGAGGTTAAATATTGCTGACCAAGTATTAACCATTACCAAGGACTCTTTCTCGTAATTAATTTAAAAATGTTATTTACCCTGGTCAACAGGTAAAACAAACGAATAGATCAAATCTAAGGACAAAAAGTGCAAACTCTGAATACAGGTTTCTATACTGAAAAAAACTAGGCATTGTAGTCATGATAAACATTGAAAACAGCGAGAACTTTATTGAATTTCTCTAAAGCTTAAGCGGAATGAAACAAGTAATTTCAGTAGATGACAATGACAACACTGGTTCTAAACACTACAATTTAAATGAAAAGATATGGGGTACATGTAATGGAGACCGCACTTCAGAGAAGGAATTCACAAAGATCTAAAGTTCTGCACAAGGCCTTGGCTGGGTATCGACTTATTGTCACAATGTCAATATCCTAATAAACTTGACATTCTTAATTACGTGTCTGAACAAATGTATTTTAATCATGTTAATGAGATAATTAATGTCATTATAATATAACAACTTTATTTTACCATTTAATGTATTGCGAATATGAGGAGACAACACTTGCTTTCTGTATGCAAAGGCGTGTAGTATATTTTAAACCTTGACAAAGAACTGTTTTGACATATTTCCGGAAGTAATTTATTAATTTTGACATCATCAAGGGCAATATATGAGCACTCTCTCAGTCAAAATGATCTTGACAAGATAAATATAGAAAATGTCACGATAACCAATGAAATTGCAAGCAAGCGAAATCTTAAAATGCGAGGCTTATCATTCGTCAAATTCTGCATTATGGTGTCATTCATATTTAAAAGTTTTCCACTTGTTACGTGGCTTTTAATTTTCAATGCCAAGCACATGTTCTACTTGAGACCATCCACATATCACCCAGACTAATAAAGTTCCAAGACATGTTTTTAAATTGATTTAGACCACATCTTTGTCCATTCATTCGTTCCGAAAGCATGCAAAACAAACAATATAGCTTTTTAAAAATTCTTGTATGAGTCCGGTTTAAGTAAGACTTTGAGCAAGAGTAAAAACTTTAATCTGTATTACCATTAACGTCTCCAATTCTGTCATTATAAATGAATAGGATGCTGTAGAAGACAGCATTAAAAAATTCCAGCAGATATCTACTATTAACGGGTGCCACTAGTGGTGCAGGATCTACCTACCCGTCCGGAGCACCTAAGCTCGTCCTGGTTTTTGTCGGGTTATAGTGTTACTTCAGCTTAAGTTTACAGTGTAGTGTTGTGTGTTCTATTTTTGTCTTTCGTTTCCTTTTCTTTGCCGTGATGTTGTCTGTATTCTGACTTAACGATATCTGTCTGTCCCTTTGGTATCTTCGAATTCCTTGTAAGGTGGTATTTAATTAAAAATTATATTAATTAACTGCATGGTTAAGAAGGATTTTTGCATGAATACGACAAACCTAACGCATGCCTTGCGTTGCATTCTTTAATTTCGTTTAGAAATAGCGTTGGGTATGAATACTCTGTATGTTCATCCCACCTACTTGAAATTAAAAGCATTCTTCGAAATAACACTTACAGCAATAAGTTTTACGTATTTTGAGTGAATTCGAATTTTCACACAATTTATCTATAAATCAGTTCAGAACACTTCTACGATAAATCACCTTTAAACATCATAAAAAGTTACTTTATACATTGATAATAATTAATGAAAAACATCATAAAAGAAATAAAAAATACACTAAAACAAAACCAGTGTATCTACACAGATTTCAATACTGCAAGATATCAGAATATCTACGCAGATAATAACACAAAAAGAGAGAACGGAAATCGTCAAGTCAGATGACAACCAAAACCATAGCCAATAGAACAAAAGATGAAAATATCAATACAAAAAAAGTTACACAAAAGCCAAAACTTTATGAAACATGAATATTTTGATGCTTGGCTGCGCTTTGGTGCTACATAATGTTCAGCAAATCCTGCTTTGCAAGTTACATCCGTTTGGCAAATTTTCAAATCAGACAATGAAATCTAAAACATATATATATAAGTTTGCAAAAATATTATGGAACTTTTGCAGAATACACTGCATATTTGAGTTTGCAAAGTATAAAACAAAGGAGGAATTCAAGGAGATGTATTTTTGACAGATTGCGTAGTGATTTAAATCCAAATCGACAATATATGCTTAAATCTTCCGACCTGTTACACAAGTAATTGTAAACAATTTGACGCAAATCGAATCACAAGTAAACAGGAATTAGTAATCACAGTTAAGTTTTGGTTATACATAGTCATGATGTTAAAAGCAGCTCATTGGCACTTAAGTTTGTAAAGTTGTAATGGATTGTTCGTCAAAACCTACAAAACTCCTACACTTTTCACAAAAAACATGAAAATATCCACTCCCATTGAAGTTGTTCTATCCTTGATTGGCTGCGGCGATATCGACCCAGCCAAATCCATAAAGGACGAACAATGCTTGAATAGCTTTTTGCCCTTTTTACTCTAAATTTTCAGGACCAATGTCAGTGTCAAAATGCAAAATAATTCATGTATACCTTGCAAATAGCGCAAATATGGAAAAACCTATGAAAAGTGATATTAAGCTACGAACATATATTCCTCTATCGTCACGTGGAGGGCAGAAACAAAAGTACAAATAGCTTTTAAGGATTTTAACACAGGTTAGGTAAGTGTTTCTTTTTTGAAACAAAAAGGAAAACTTTATTTATATGTAGAAAACCACAATTATTCATGACGACACATTAAATTTGTTATCAGAGTAATTTGTACACATTTATTTATCAGATCTATCTATCTATCTAATAGGAGAAAAATGTTGACCACAAACTCACGATTCTATATATTTCTTTCATTTTTAGGGATAACTTGGCTTGGACATTGATTTGCTGAGCATACATGAATACTCTAGTTGTTCATCTAGTATTTTAGTGTTTAACATAAGCAGTCCAAGGTTTGAACATGACCTAGCCATCGGAAGGTTATCATTTTGATTATTTCATTTAGTATGTTTTGTAATGGTTATCCCCACGTGTATGTCGTTCACGTTTGTTACGTCATTGTACAACTCGTTAACCAAAGTCACACCTATTAAAAACGATAACATCTGATATCAGTTAAAAAATATAAATCATTCAATCTCGATCTGTAAAAGAAAACGTTCTTTAAAAACAATGAGAGCTTATTTTCAAAAATTACAAATGTAGATCATTATGTTTTTTCACCCGAATGCGCATGGGTTGAGCTTTTGCATTTATTAAACAAAAACAAAAAAAATTCATTTGGTTGTCTCTCTACTTCCATGACCAAGGATATGATAACTTTTTGTAATTGATTGTATGATGACAGTTTGGAAATAATGAAAAGAAAATTTGTAGTAAATGGACGAACAAACAATTTTGTCGACTGGACGAAACTATAGGATTTGAATGTCTCCTACTAGAATGAAATTCGCCAGAAGTATATTATTGTTATGAACTGATTGAGCCGTATGTGCAAAAAAGCAAACATCAGTTGAAACATCCTTAAAACGTTTGAAAGTTATAGCCAATGACGGAAGTCATCTTATCACATGACAAAAATTGACATAAGGTCAAACGTCTGCATTATTTTCTTATTTTTCATGTTTTCATTTCCTTTTACAATAAATTTATTATAAAGAATGTATTTACCAATTCATCGAAAGTTATTAATTAATAAATTCGACATTTACTTTAATATCAATAGACATTTGTCCTTGATAACAAAAATAGAAAAATATTATAGAATTCGCCTTCTTGGTGTTTAAACGTAAAATTTCTTCCTGGTTAAAAGATTGTCCTAGAGGTACAGTCTTTGTAAGAATGTTTTTTTCAACACCACTTATTTTGCTGTACCGTATTTGAACAGTTACAATGAATGTTGCTCTCGCATCATCGGTATTATCCTACCGCATATCGTTTTATGAATAGTTTTAATTTTGTAAGCTTTTTATACGACTTTTACAGCTTACTTTCGGTATAGACTCTATTAAAGGCCATAATGGGGCCTTAAGAAGATAATTCCAAGTTGGTGAATGGCTGTCGCATGGACAATTACGCCATATCTGCTGTTTAATATGTCTCATGGTAAATAATGGCACATCTACTCTTTTATTAATAATTTACCTCTCAAATAATTATACAGTAAGAAATACCAATATTGTGTTAATGTATTTAAGAGATTATTATATTACAAGGGTAAAGCTGCCTCGCATAAAAATTATGACACATGTGAAACATGTGTATAACCATATGGATCTTACATGTGTGAAATTTTTCGTCTCACGCATGCAAATCACATGTGTCATTGCCGCTGTATACAAAGAAAGTCCAATAAGAGTGAACAGTTCTTAACTTCCAGGAATATTAAAATTGCCTCTGACGCCTATAAGGTGATCGCATTTGTTCTTTTTTATTTTCAATAGACCTTATGTGATTTTGTACTTTATGTGCGACATTAGTTTAAAGAATTAAACAATCAAATACCTGTTACATGTTTTTATTATCCGATTAAACATCTAGAAAATCGTGTTTATTGTTTGAAAAACATTGATTGTGTATCGTGTAAAAGGAACCGATATTTATTTTGTTCCAGACTAGAAAGTTACAGAACTAAGGATAAATAAAAGCCATCAATCAATGTTAGATTGCCACTATTAGTTGGTTGACCGGTACGAAATATCCGTTTTACAAATGACATTGTATATCTTCTCCTTGTCGTGACAACAAATCCGTTTCTATACCGGTTGCGACTTGTTTGTAGGGTTTGTCTGTCTTCTAATATATAACTAGTTCTTTCTGACCCTGTGGTATTTTTGAATTCTTTTTATCTTGCCTTTGTTTTAAATGGTACTGTAGCGAAAATTGGCCGGGATAATTATTTTTATTTAATTTAATATGTTGCAAGTTGTTACATAAAATGAACACTTCACTATATGTTACTAAGTGAAAGTTGACATTGGAAACAA
>JAULBM010046422.1:0-10654 GCA_032357055.1 Geukensia granosissima | reverse complement strand
GAGACCATGTAAGGACTATTTCACCAAATTTTCGTTTCATTTAGCTCTGCAGTTGTAGACAAGAAAATTTTTAAATGAATTTTCCATATTGTTCATTGTTAAACAAAGTGCGGCTGTGATGGCTATTGTTCATTGTTAAACAAAGTGCGGCTGTGATGGCTATCTTGGTTGGTGGGCTGGGATACTAGACGCAGTTTTAATATAGGATTTTGTAAGGACCATACTACCAAAGTTTAATATACTCTGTAGTTTTAGACAAGAAGATTTAAAAAAAAATTAACCTGCTTTTCGTATTTTAAGTAACCTCGGCTATCTTGGCAGGCGAGTTGGGATGCCGGACACAAGATTGGTCCTAAATGGCTGAGCGGTTTTAGACAAGATTTCTTTGTAATTGTTGACTGACGGACGAGAGAGCAACAGACAACAAACGCAAAGTAATGAGAAAAGCTCACGTGGTCTTTTGGGCCTGGTGAGCTGAAAATTGGCAGTGAAGGCAGGTTAAGAACAAAACTTTACGATAAATTACTAATGATTTTCCAATGGTAGATTTTCCTTTCATATGAAACGAAATTCTGGTGCACCAGCATACAACATATATTTCTTAGCTGACATGCTACTCCAGGGCTTGTGCTCTCTACACGGATTTGATTGTAAAGGGTTTCTGATGATAAGAAAGCTATTGAACTAAGGATTTAACGTGGAAAGCCAACACTTCAGAATTTTCTGCTAATTTGGTTGGCGGTACAAAATATATATTTCAATAAACGAAAATGGATATCTTTCCACTGTGTTAACTTCAAATCCGTTCCTATACCGGTCATGACTAAACACCGGCTTTGACTACCAAGTAAAACAGTTTCTCCATTTCGGATCTCCTATAATCACCCTTGATATTTTCGGGTTCAGTTTTCAGCCATGGTCTTGTCTGTATTCTTATTTTTCCTTTTTTGCCACTTGGTATCTTCGACTTGTTGCTCATTGCCTCCTTTTTATCCAAGTTCAGCTGTGGTAGCCCTCGTACATTAGTTGGCAGATTGGAAGTGACGGACATTTTTTTAAAAAGAGTCATTTACCCACAGAGACTATTCCACAAAAAAGTTTGGTTGCAATAATCTCAGTATTTTCAAGCAAAAAGTTTATAACTGTAGGTAAACTTTTTAATCAATAATAAAACTCGTCAAATATTTAGTTCAGGGAAATTCCAAGCAGTAGCTTTAATATTGATAAGTACAGAAAATGGGTGTGGAGAGTACAAAATATAACATGGTTCGTGCAATCCGATCCAATAAAGTACAATTTAGGTAAGAAAAGGCCAATATAAAATAATAAAAACTTAAAAGTTTGCGTAATCTGACTTTTTTTTATAAAATTTCTTTTCAGACATGATTTCATTTAAAACTGAATAGATTGGTGACTTAAAATTTTCGTCGTCACAAAAAAACTATATTACAAATTTGCTAAAAAATAAGGGCAGAGGTGGAAACTGTTGTTTATCATTAAAAAGGAGTTTCCGGTCAAATATTATTTCATTTGGCAAACAGGTTCAAGGGGATTTTTTTATCTATCAGCCAATCATAAAAAAGAATCTTCGTTTGGAATCGTGGTTTTTTCTGAGATGAAACTTAAAAATTAAAAAAGGACTTTGCTTTGTAAAACGAACAATTAAACATTTTATATCGAAGTTGAATAGAACAAGAAAGAAAAATATTATAAAATTTATCGATAGTTAGGAATTCCTATGAACACCAACTGTGTCATTTAATAACAGCTTTACCCCTTTACTGCAGTGAATCTGATGTTATTGCTACACTTCACAAACATGACGTTCCAAGCCAGTAACCTGTAGTCCAGTGGTTGTCGTTGTGTAATTAGTCATTTATTGTTTTATGTTCACAATTATTGCATATTATTAGATCGATAGTCGTGTTTTTGTATAGTTTCACATTTGGCCTTCTACAGCTTCTGTTATGGTACATGTATGGGCTCTGGTTCATTGTTGAAGGCCGTAATGGAACCTGTTGAAGTTTAAATTTTACTGTCATTTGGTGGGTGGCTGTCTTATGGACAATCATGTCACAAATCCTATTTTATATTACTAGCAAAATAAATGATAATAGTAAACCGATTTCTCGAAGATTACTTTTAGTTTATAACCCAGACAAAACTACTACTAATATTTGAGAATTGACTGTTAATAAAGCTAGCCATAACATTAGCATTAGCATACCGTTACTATATTCTTTCCTAAATATAAAGAAATATTTCTAAGGTTTTCTGCTTCTGAAATGTCAGTGAATTTAAACAAAATATTAGGCGTTGTTTGTTATCCATAAGAATTTTTAATACAATTTTAAGATCCGTCAACAATTTGCATTCAACCTGAGTTGGTTAAACATTTGTCCTACGTGCTGCCTTTTTTCTTTTTCTTTTTTTTTGGAATATGCACAATACCTTATTTAAAAGAAAGATTAGGAGTAAATACCAGAAAGACAAAATGCACACCTTTTCTTGATTGTGCAGTTTAAGCTGCTTAGTTCACAACTAGATTTCCGTGGGCATGAAACAAGTTTTTAAAAAATAGTGCCTTGCATTTCTCACTATTATTACTTGTCTTCTTGAGCTTTTAACATAATTCTAAACCTAAATCCATCTGAATGGGCTTTGATTGATATCTTAGTGTAAGAGAACCAGCTATATTTTCAGTTGTGTATGGATTTTGAACTAACTGTCCGAAACTGAGAGTGAGTTTTCGAGGTAGATACATCACGTTATTTTTTGTCTTACTTGTATTTGCAATTGTCTGCACACTGTGCGTTGACTTCAACGCTAGTTTAAAACGTATTATTGTATGTGGTGTTGTTGTTTTCAACATTTCTTTCTAATAATAGTGACAAGAGTCGCGTGTTGCATATCACATGTCAACATAATTATTCAACAGTGGAAGACTTATATTTTGTCTTATAACTGTCCAAGGCTAGGGGACGATTAGCGCTCATGTTTATCTCGTTGCATACGTTATATGTCTGTCCCAAGCAAGGATGTTTGTCGTTGTTTTTGTGTCTTGATTACTGTAACCCGTTTCAAACTGTAGACTTGTTTGGCCGATTGGTTTTATTTAAACGTCTTTATATTTTTTAATTTATTTTTATCATTTTTTTTAAATTGCCTCGTCAAAAGTTTTTAAATCATTAGATGTTTGTAATACTCTCATATCCCGTTTCTATATAATAAGAATTTTGTTGTCAGATTAACAGTTTTACATGTTTTATTTCAAGTACATGGATCATATATAACTTTTTGGTGAATTAAGCATATTAAATGTCATAACCAAAGTTTATGGTTCGAATTACACAGTTGATGTAGAACCTCAATCACATTTATTTTTTTTCAAACGATTTCTGTCTGCACCTTGGTAATTCGAATTTTTTACATGTTTATTATATGACCACTAAAGGGATAATTTTGATAACTCAATACAAGGGTCAGTCAATGACTTTCTGGTAACTTTTTGTCTCAAGGAGCTTCTCAAGACTTTTACAAAATTTTATTACCGTTACAAAGGTTTAATACAAAAAGACGACCGCAAATGAATAGTTTTGATACGACAATGGATATCACATCTTACGTTCTATGGAAACGTTACATAGAAAGCTAACAAACTTATCCACAAGTTCGACGTTGAAGTCATACAAAATTTGTTTTTGTTGGTACAGATATCAAAATACTGTTTGCATCAGGAATCTCACCATGAGCGCAGGCTTTCAGTAACTGCGCGCATTCATTAGAGGGGTATCTTCTTTTTGCATGTATTTTTGTTAAGATATTTATAGCAAAAAGGGTACTCTCTAGTTCGACTGGGTGACTATCTGTTTTATATAGTTCGATTGTTACTGCTTTTGTTTTCTTTGAATTTTTTTCCATTGACCACTCGTTGGGGGAGGGTTGGGTGCCTTAGTTTAACCCCACCACATGTATCATGTATTGTGGTCATAGGTTTTTCTTTGTGTTCATCGTTCTGTTAAATGTCCATTTTTGATAATATTCCGGTAAGAGCAGTATCATTTTACGCTAATACTCTTAATAAAGACTTTGTGGAGACCTCTAGACTTGTTAATTCCTATGTTTTTCTCGTGGTTGGAGTGCAGTCTCTCTGACATTTACCCTATAACTTTTCATTTTCATATAACACAAAATTATAAAAAAGAAACACAGAGGTCATTTACCTTTTTTTTCAAATTGTTTCTTCCATTTGCAAGTTTTATTCATAATTTGGATTTTATAACCATATATCTGATTTACAATTATGAAAGTATTAAGTGTGAAGTTATTATCATAAAAATAAAAATGGCACATTTTTGCACACCTTAAAGAAAAATATTCAACAATAAAAAACCTAATACTTAAACCAGAAACGTTCTAAATTTTCATATACTTGTAAGTTTAAAAATGTATAGAAAGTTCTCATTTTAATTGTTAGGCAAATTCTTACCATTAGTTAATTTGAGTGAACAGTATTTCAAAAGGCTTCTACATAATATGCAAGAATGTTGAATTCTATTGTTCAAGTAATGAAAACTTCATTTGGCTGCCGCAAAAAATCTAAGCATATAAACTTGATGAGACTTTGGGATTACATTAAAATCTTCAGTATCCTTAATTTCCATGCTCAGATTTTTTCCCAGACAAGTATTACATGTAATACATGTAGGTTTACGGCTGTTAAACATTCCATGACCTTTTGCCCTATATGGCAGAGCATGTCTAATACATCCCATCGTGTGCATTAAAGTGATATATACAGTCCGCCAAAAGTTAAGCATCACCTTGGTTTTGATAATATTTGTTTTTGGACAGACAAAAATGGTTTAGACGTTTAATTTGCTGGTAAACCTTTATTTCTTTATTAGATATGAATCAACGACCTTTATTAAATCAGTGATCCGAATTGACAAAGGACATTTAGTGTACATATTGACAAAATCAAAACAGGGGCGAAAAAATCAACAACACAAAAGACAATTTAAGTTTCACTTTGAGATATTTTTTACATTCTTTTCAAAATGATAAAAGTATAACTTTTATTCAGATGAATTATGAAACATAAACTGTCTTAAAAAATTAAGATCGTTAGTATCTGGTATAACCTCCGCTTCCGGTATAAATATTCAACACGCCTTCTCTATCCCTAACCAAAAGCTGAAGCCTATACTGTGGAAACCTCTGCCATTCTGTGATTAGAGCGAAACGTAATACATTCAGTTTTTGACATTTCGGTTGTCGCTGATTGATTTTACGACCGATAAAAATCCATACATGTTCGATCAAGTTCATGTCCAGTGACATGGAGGGCCATGGAAATGTTTCAATGGACCTGCTTCAATAAAGTCCCTTAAAATCCGGCTCGATGTGGACGAGCGTTGTCATCTTGGAACACTGGTCTGTCTGCAAGTGCATGATTCTCAAATTGAGGCAAAACATGGTTGTCAAAGCTGTCATCTCGGAACTTTTGGACATTCAGGGTATCGTCAATAACCTGTAACGGAAGCAAACAGTCATTTGAAAAGCAGCCCTACACGGTTACGCAACCGCCACCATATGCAGTAGTTCCATGAACGTTGTAACTGCTCAATGCTATATTCCGTTCCCTCCAAACACGCATTATACAGGAACCGGTTTTCATCAGACCATTGAATTCGCTTCCAACTCCATAGGTTCAAGAGACGATGGAGTCTAGACCACTGTAGGCGTGCCTAGCGGTGTCTACGAGTTAATTCTGGGCGTTTCACTGGTCTACGAGCACGAAAACGAAAACTAAACAATGAAGCCTGCGAACAACAGTTCTTACACTTATGCGACCACCAATCGGCTACATACGTCTCAATTGCACTGCCGTTGAAAATGGCTGTAATCTGGCTTGACGATTAAGGTAACGGTCTTCTTTAGGGGTTGTTTTACGGTGTCGATCGGATCTTGGGCGGTCTTCGACGGTTCCTGTGTGACAATGGCGTGCTAAAAGTCTGCTAATCACAGAATTGTTTACTCCAAAATTGACTGCTATTCGGCGATTACTTAGGCCGGCGCTGTTCATGCCAACCTCTTGCCAGCAATCAGCGATACTCATTTTTCGTCTTACCATTTCAAAAAGCTTTTTCAAATAACCATTAAAGGAAAGATGTACTTGTATGCAGTCAAAACAATTTTGTGTTAAGTTTGAAAGCATGATTTGGGCGAAACATGTTTTTGAAACCTGATTTAAATGTTCAATGATTTATCGATTGACACATTACCTGTATTTTTCATAAAGGTAATGATGGTCACTTTCATGTACATGCATTGAATGTTTACTAAATTGCCGAATTAGAAAAATTAATTGGAAAATACTTTGGTGATGCTTTACTTTTGGCGGACTGTATATGTTCCAGGTAAACCTTTACCCAGACAATATTGTTACAACACACTGCTTGAACCTTTCACAAAAATTTACCACCGTTACACGGATTTTTTTAAAAGTTTGGCTGTAATTGCAGAATTTCGATTAAACATTGGATATCGCGCGCAACATTTTATATTAACTTGTCTTGTTAAATTTAAAATACAATGAATTCGCTGAAACTTACAGCTCAATCTAATAAAATTCATAGTATTTAGTCCAGAATATAATGCCCATGTGAGAGATCCAGAGTGCAGTCCAAAACGACAAGACAAGTTCGAAACAAGATATAGTGTGCAGTCCAAAAAAAAAAAAAAACAAGACAAGTTCGAAGCAAACAAACAGAGAAAACACAAACGAAAAGAACAAAGACCAAAAGTTTAAACTCTATTAATCCCGTTACAAAACAGGAACAGGATCGGGTGCTCTGGGAGGATATATATCCCCTGTTCCGAGTGCGACACTGGTCGTGGAATCCTTTTTCTAATGCAGGTTAACGTCAATCAAAGAAGAATTCGACTTTATTGTTGAATTACTGGTAACAGTTTCTCAACTTATTTAGGTAAACTGATACCATGGGGTCAACTATTTTATGATAGCGACAATTAAAGCTAAAGAGGGAGATTTGAACCTCAATTGAAATAATTCTTGTTACAGTAATTTACATGACAACAGCAGTGCTTCAGAAAATCCTGATACTTAGAACACGCACGAAAGTATCGATTCAACTACGACGCACAAACACCACAGACAGGGAACGCAGGGATATTGCCACATAAATATGCAGAAGATACGACATTGTTTACAACATGCTTTCATTTGCACTCGCGAATTTTTAACGATACAGGACTAAATTTGTTCCTTAAATGAAAGCTCGGGCAATGATAAGCTTGATGACTAGGTCATCCGATAAAGCTTAGAAAGTTTGTTTTCACTAAACTACGATCATTTTCATGTAAGAACTTTTGTTTCAGGTGTTATTGATTTTATAATAGCATTGGTCAGGTATTATTTGAGTAAATTGTGCGCTTTCCCTTTTTTAATTTTTTTATTTTGACAGAGTTACTTTAATGTATCATTTTATTTTACACAACAATGCATATACTGGCAAAGAACAAAGGTTAACTACCTATTTTCTAATTTTGTATAAGCTTTCATTTTGTTCCTATATAAGAAAAAAAAAGACTTGGATAACAAAACATAAGGGATTTAAAATGCATGGTTGACTTAAAGAAGATAAGGGGTAAATATATCAGAGAAACTGCAATTCAACCACGAGAAAAAACAGATGGAATTTACAAATATCATCTGTATCTACGCTAAGCCTTCGCAAGGCAAAATTTTCTGAAAACATTTTAAAAAAAAAGTTTGATCAAAATTTTGAAAAGTGTTTCCGTTATTTGCTTAACAAATTATCCTTTAACAAAGAAAATAAAGTCTGTTATCAGCCCAGTTAACAGACTTGTCCGACATGACATTTATCTGAGAATGTTTTACAGAAATTTGCTGCATTTGCTAAAATTCTGAAACACTGAAAATACGAAAAGGCATTGAAAAGTAAAGCACTTAGTAGTGGTCCCTGCCGTCGGATTTGGCTTCCCATTTCGATTTGTTTGGACTTGGAGTGCTTCTTTCGCTATATTTGAATCATTGACTTCCTATGTTTCGGTTCTAATGCTACTTATGAGAGGTTACTCCTTGAAATGTACATATAGCATACCTAAATTTATTTAACATAGGCAATTTTGTATTAAGCAATACAACAAGATTCTAAATTCTGTAAAATAATAAAATTAAGCAACAAAAATTGTGTTTCAGCCATGTTAATGAAAACTGAAAAATGTAGAGATGAGCTTACACTGATGGCAGCTGCAAAGATTCTTCATCTACAAAGTTATACATCAATAAAAATTAAAAAATTGTTATGTTCAAGATCACAAGAGCTGTATTCTGGAAATACCCTACAAATATCTGGAGGCCATTTTGAAAAATTTTTGAAGACAAAAAGTTTTTGTTTAAGATTAGTGGATAATAATTGCCTGGATTTAGGTATTTCACATTTATTTTTATAGACTGTAAATTTTAACATATAAGCATGACAAATATCAAATTTCCCATAATTATGAAATTAAATAGCTTTGAGGAAAATATGATAGTTCCCAACAAAATTTTACCTTCACTTTATGTTATTTCATTTTGCAGAGGGATAACATCATTTAATTGTGATAACAATAGTTGACAGTTGTGTTCACAGCAACATGTATTTATAATTGACAAGTCTTTTCTTAGCTAAAAAATGGGCTACCAAACAGCTGATTTAAATTAGAACCTATACCGTGTGAAGGATTTTAATGAAACTTCACATGAAGCTTACATACAAGGTGTAGATTTGCAAATAGAAAGTTAATTCAATGCACTTCATTCCAAGGGCAGATAATTCAACTTACAGTCTAAGACTTTGTTGAATGTTCCTAGATTCACTGATGATGTGTACCTCCTACTTTAGTTGCATATTATCCTGTTTTAGATTTTACAGATAGCTGAACTTATGGACTTTGCCAATATACTCAGATAGAGAGCGGGTGTGTCCTCAGTGAACTCTGCTAACAGTATTAATGGCTATTTTATGGCAGGCATTCATCTGTTCTGGCAGAACACCATTCTAGTTTCTTTGGGAAAGATACTACTTTAACTTACTTCGCAAAACAAATAACAGTAAATGTCTGTGTTGTTGGTTAAACTTTCAGTCTTTATATGCAACTGAAGGGTTAGTCCAAATAATTATGACATCTTCTTCGGATCTTTTTCATTTTTTTTTCTTGGCGATCCTACATCGACTTCATAAAGCAACTGTCGCCATTTTCAGTTAGACGTTGAAAGCAAAATTTGCTCTCAATAAAATCAGTTTGTATTGTCAATAAATGAGGTTATAATGCAATTCAGATGGTTATAAAGTAAAGACTGACCTTAAACTTCCTTCAGAAAATAATTCCATTATTCCAAACTGGACATAAAATCCCTTGACATGCAGACGTTTTTGAAATCAGACATTTTGAAAAAGTAAATACAAAACGGTAACGGTCAAACAAGACAATCTGGAAAAGCATTTCTTTGATCCAGATTCCTGAAGTGACACATGTTTGTACCAGCAGCTGTTTTGTTTTTTTAATTCAGTCAGCTGAAAAAATGGCAACTTGACTTGTGACGTCGATGAAGGATCGCCAAGAAAATAAGTTAATCAAAGACCCGAAGAAGACGTCATAATTATTTGGTCTACTATATAGCTACATCAACGTAGGATTGCCTCTAGTCCAATAATTATGATATCTTCTTCGATCTATGATTTTTTTCCTTGTCAATCCTATATCGACATAGGATCACCAAGAAAAAAAAAAAATCAAAGATCTGAAGAAGACGTCATAATTATTTGGACTCACTTGTTTCTATCCATGCTTTGTCTATGTCAAACAGTATACTGTTTGACACAGACCAGGAATGAATAGAAACAAGTGCCTGTGGTTTTAGCATATACCTCACAATCCTCAGTCCTCATGATCAGTTGCTTACCTATGTTGAGATTCAGGGATCTCTAGCACTTTGAAAATCACAATACTAAAGTAGAATCTAATGTAGAGGTCTCCAGAAGGCCTTCAACAAGGGCAGAATACCACTCCTAAATCGCTCCAAATAAAAATTGCTTATTGGTGATTTTAGAAATCATGAAAACAAGTCCAAATCTAGTGGCGAGATTGAGGCTTTGCGGAGTCCCAGACAGATAACACATTGAAATCAATTGTAAATAGGCTGTGTATTTCTCTTAATTTTAAGGTAATTACCTGGAGTAGCCTGTTGATTTGGGTGGAAAATATGACCAATTTGTTTATTTTAACATTAAAAATTAAATCAAATGTTTTATTTAGATAAAGCACAGAGGATCATAGCCTAATCCAGTCAAAATACATAAAATAATATAAAGCACATATTATAAAATTTGTCTCAATAATGACAAGATAAAAATGCATGAAAAAGGAATTCAAAGATACCAAAGGGGCAGACAGAAATCATTATGTCCAAAGACAGACAAAACCATGGCCAACAAAATGAAACAAAAGACAACCATAGAACACACAACACTACACTGAAAACGAAAGCTGGAGTAACACAAACCCTACAAAAACCAGGGTGAGTTCAGGTGCTCCGGAAGGGTAAGCAACTCCTGCTCCA
>JAULBM010046411.1:0-10654 GCA_032357055.1 Geukensia granosissima | reverse complement strand
GCCCCTTCAGCAGGGGTTCTACCTGCAGGCGGAGAAACCGAACGGCCTATTTCTATACCCCGGCCGCCCTCGGGGGTCACAATTTCAGCATTGGTAAAATGTCAGGGTAACCCCTAAACATATTTACGACTGCTTCAGAAATCGACAGTAAGGCGATTAGACACCATGGTATACTAGACCGGTTACCTAAGGGATTGCTGAAATAGATCTAACCAATGATATAACACAAAAGGCACTTTTAGTGTCTGTTTAATTTTCAGTCACTTTCAGTGTTGAAGCTGGATAACAAAGGTTCGATTTAACGAAAGCTTCAAAATGTTAATTTTATTTTTTTAAGAGTAGCAAGAATGATGATCTCTTAAATTTTTTCTTTATTTCAATTGATCGAGTAACAAAGACGCAGAGATTGTGTATGTTGACATGATGTTACGATTGGCATTTCTGCAATTGTTCGTTTGTAAATTTGCCTATCGGGTTATAAAACATCAAATTTTAAGCCATACGACTACATTTACGCCAATCAAAATGCTGATATTGAATGCAACACATGTCAAAATCTAAATTAATGGGGAAATATGCACATTCAGTTAAGAGTTAGTCAGTGGTGGTGGTTAAAACTGCATTTTTGATACATTCACACATCCAGGAGGGTGTTCTTTGATAAAAAAAAAACATAGATTTCAATAAACAAACGAATTCTTAATTAAATGCTGCTTTAAAGCCCTTGTTTATAGTCAATTTATGTTTATTATAGTGTGTTTTTGGTTAAGATTTGCAGCCAGGTTTGACTTTGGATTGTAAATACAACAGACCTCTTAATTTTTTAGATTGTTTAATTATTAACTGTTCTATTTATTAACAAGTTAAAACAAATTTTTATACATGTAATTTATTCTTTTGTCTGAGAAATCAATTGGTCTGTTTTGCAGTGTTTTAATAGCAAAACATTAGTCATTAGTTCTAACTTCAGCTTAATTTTTACTTGCAAGTATATTAATAATATTATTGATATTTATTATTGAACATGCTGTTAATTTCATGTTATGTATCTGTCGTCGTTGTTGGCATCGTGTTAAGTAGCCTGTAAGGTTTCAGTTCAGTAACTTATGTTCCAGTTTAGATAAAGGAAAAAATGTGAAGCACAGGAATGTTTGGCACATTTTCCTTATCACTTGTCGTTTCTTTTGCTTAAAAGTTTTTCTTTATCTGTTTGATCTATTTATATGTTCCTGATTTTCGAATGAAATATACTTAGTAATGGATGGCGGATGGGACATATATTTTGTGTCCTATTAAAACTTGGATCTTGGAATGCATTCACAGCAATATTATCGGTTGGCATCGCCGATTGGATATCGTAAATTTGACCTCTGACGTGAAAACAGATGGGATGTCCTTAGATCTCACACTACGTGACCAAGAATGTTGTTTTCACATCAATTTTTGAGGTTGCGCTACAATATTGTGCTATTTCAAGAGAATAGTAATACAAAAAATTTCGGTCGCTCGCACCTATTTTTATCACAAAAAAATCCGAAGAACAAGACATAATTTATTGATATTATTATCGTTAAGAACATCATTTTTTAGTCTGTTTAGCCTCTTGAGACGTGCTGTGACTCTTTATTTTTTTCTTACTGATGTTTGGTGGGAGCAGGTCATTCAAACCAGTTTTTCTAGCAGGAATTGTCGACGTTTCGTTTTGTTCAAAATTTGATTTAACAGCGGTTTCTTTTTTTTATCATTAATATGAGACTCTCCTTTGTTTCTTCCTTAGTGCACTAATCAATAAAATGAGATCAGCTCAGTTGTCAGACTCTGACAAAATTTTTGAAACAATGTTTTACAGAAATGTGCTTTATTTGTTAAAATTCTAAAGCAGTGGAAATACGGAAAGGCCTGGAAATGTATTGCACTTTGTAGTTGTCCCTGTCGTCGGATTTTGCTTCCCATTTCTATTTCTTGAATTTGAATGCTTTTTTGCTATGTTTGGATCATGGACTTATTATGTTTTGGTTTTAATTCTACTGATGAGCGGTTACTCCTGGAAGTGCACATATAGCATACCAAAATTCCCCATATTTATTCAACATTTATAATTTTGTTTTCTTACAGGTAAAAATATTTCAGAATCTGTTTTGCAATCTTCCACGCGTCCTTTCTACTCGAGCCTCACTTTCATTTGTTTTCATGCCAACTTGATATGGTCCTGTCATGCTACGCTTACGAGTCATCTCAATTATATTTTTGCCGATATGGACAAGAGGGTAAACACTTTAAATAGTCAACGGAAATTATGTTTTCAATAATATTTTAGTATTTTGGCATTTTCTGAATTGTTATTACTTGCTGATTGTAACTATTTAATTCTGTTGTTTTATGTTTAAAAGAAATTTACTTTGTAATCCAATATAAGTTAGATTTTTTACATTTTTTGTTCTGTATCAACTGTGCCAACAAAAACACTTTATAACCAATTTGTTCTAATTTTTCTAACAATCTCTACAACATACATTAACAGTAATGATGGTAGCTTCCAAAAGACTTTAACATTACCAGATACTATAACATCATGGACAACTCGTGGATTCGCAATAAGTCTTGACAAGGGTCTTGGTATCGCAGAAAACATTGAGGTGAGAGTTTGAGTTTTTATTGTTATCAATTCAATACAAATCTCTCCACTGTTGTAAGTAACTTTTTTCGTTTGTAAAAAGTTAAACTGGAAGAACAGTTATTGAGAAAAAAATCAATATCTCTACTTAAAGGCAATAAAATTCAACTTTAAAAAAAAGTCTCAGTAGAGTGCCTTAGACTCGTGGTTTAGATATCATTTTAACATAATTTTGTAACGTTGCTTATGTTGTGTTATATTAGGTTGAAAGTTTCAAGCAGTTCTTCGTTGTTGTATCACTTCCACCATCAGCCATCCGTGGAGAAAAGCTAGAAGTAAAACTAGTGGTTTTTAATTACTTTTCGGAACTGAAAGGAGTAAGTTGTTTTCTATCATATTATGATTAATATTCTGCCTAAGAAAAAAATTACTAGTAACTAAGTAAATTTCAGAGGAGATAAATATGTTTTTAAACTGACAATTTGCAGGATTGGTAGGTGAATAGGTTTTATTATATAGTAATTTTTTGTATATTGTTTTAAGATGCTTATTTATTGTGTCTCCACATTTAGTTATTATTATGGTACAAAGCAGGTGGTGCTTCTTGATAACATTCTGGTTTCTTATTTGCTCTCCCGTTGTGAACCGAAAGATTAGAAGGAATTTAGGACTACTTAAATGGTTACAACGAACGATCTTTAAAATTTTTTTATGATTACTTTTTAGGTGAGTGTGACACTGAAGCAGTCACAAGACTATCAGATATACCGGGATTCATCAAACACCAGTCAGCCATTGAGTTCCGATTTTACAGATAGTCTTCAGGTATTAAGTCAATTCCTTTGTCAAGTCCAGTGTAGGAAACCCATGTGAGAGTTCAGAAGTGCATAGTCCAAAGAGACAAGACAAATTGGAAACCAACTAAAAGATCAAACAAAAACAAAAAGGACAAAGGTGTGGATCCAACAAACTCTTTTACAAATTGGAGTGTGATCAGGTGATCATGAAGGGTTAGCATCACTTGTCTTTCAAGTAATTTCTCAGCAAACAATAAGCTGAATATTAAATCTAGAAAATAGCTTTTTAATATGAATGTACAGTTTTATTCAAAGTTTAAATCATCCTTATTTATCATCGAACATTAAAGAGTGTTATTCACATTAGCCGACATACCTTGTTAATAATATTCGAAACTAGCGACAGAGCTTCTGCTGTGTTAGTGAAAGCGAAAAATCAATAATCTATTTAAAGTTTTTTTGTTGGGTTGAAGTAAAAATATGATTGATATAGTTAAAGGATGAATTCTTTCATCGTAGGTTCCAGCAGGACTGTCCAAAGGTACCAACTTGTTTATTTCACCATCGACCATTGGAAACATAATGTTGCGGGTAGAAGCTTCTACCGGATCAAAGGTGACAGATGTATCTGATATTGTAGAGAAAATATTGCCAGTTGATGTAAGTTTTATCAAACCTGTCAAAATATATATCTTAATTATGAAAATTGAGAGTTATTTATGTAATTGTGATAACCAAAATTCAAAAACTAATTTATACAAATAAAAGTGTCACTTTTAAAATTACAATATTGACACTTGAAACATAGAAATTATAAAAGCAAAGCTACATTATTGTGTTCTTACTAATGTTTCAGTGTTTTTGTTCAAACTATTCTTTAGCTAAATGGATATTGATATGTGAAACAGAAGAACGAAAAATCTCCATTGATTATCCAGTCTTTGGACATTGATTTTAAAGTTTTGACATTTATATAAAGAATATATCTAAAATTAAATAAATATCAGGTAGTCATTCAGTTACACAAGTAAAATGTCTATTTGGTGCCAATTATGCCATGTAGGTTTTCATCTAAGGACATGCCATTAATCAAATTGTACAGTGGCACACCCTTTACTGATGTTTTTGAGATGAGGGGATGTAGCGTTTCGCCAATTCTTCCACTCACCTCCCCAGTGTATGTTCAGAGTTCCTATTTAGATATACAATGTATTCATACTTCATTTCCACGTTTGTATCTATGAGACAGCCATCCAAAAACGTATAAATAAAGAGAAAAACTACAGTTTTGCGTCTTGCAGAGCAATTAAGCTTTAACTTGCAGTCAGTTTGACCTACATTTTCAGAATGGTTGATTTATTTTTAGGTTAAGGTTCAAATCTAGGATACTACATGCCATTCTGAATGAGATGTGTCTTGTATAGTTTGATCTGATAGTTGCATCAGTTCGACCTATAACTTTCGTATGACTTGACTCGGGTTAAGTTTTGGAAAAGGTTCTGATCTAGGATGCAACATGTCTGTTTGATTACTAGATGATACGTTTTGCACAGTTGGGTCAACTTTACCATTATTTTGCGCATGTTTGGATCTTGCCAATGGCCATATGAACTATTGTCATCAGATGGCGCTCGTCGTCCGTCGGTAAAGTCTTACATTTTCATCTTCTAATCTGAAACCGCTCAGCAAATAAACGAGGCATCTATGATGTTCCTATACAAAGTTTCCTTGTTTTGTTTCGATCAGAATACAAGCATTGCTGCCACAGGCAATTCTTTTTTCTGGTAAACTGATTTTTTATAAGTTTTCTCATCTGAATCCGCCCAAACTTTGCAGGAGGCATCTATTAACAGCCTTTACAAAGTGTCCTCGTTTCGTCCTGATTGGACAACAAACTTGTCTTCAAATGCAATTCTTATTTCTGATTGGCTTATTTATAAAGAAAAGTCTTTTCTTCTGAACCTACTTCCTCAAACAGAACCACGCTTGAAACGAGGCATCTTTGTCAGGTCCTTTCAAAGTTACCTCGTATCGTTCAGATCCGATAACAGACATTGCTTCAACAGTTATTTCTTGTCTCTGTTCGGCTGAATATAACCAAAAAATTGGAAATCACATGATCAAATTTAATCAAACTTGACAGGAAAATCTATGGAAGTGCTTTTACAAAGTTCCCTCGTCTTGTCCCGATCAGAATACAAACATGGCAGTAAGGGGCAGTTCTGTTTTTTCACATGTCTTCTGAAACCACTACTCCACAATAATTTAAAGTTATGGAAAACATCTCTGATAGCTCCTTTATGATTTTTTTTTAAATTTAATTTAAATTTAATATAAATCATACAACAGCTTTGAAACGTATTAGACATAGTAGTTGTACTCACTGCTGTATTTGGTTAACTTGTATGTAAAATCTGCTCAACTACTGCCTGTCGAACCAAAGGACAAGGGTCATTTTGACCCAAGAATATGTCCCAAATATAAAGTCTCCGTCCGAACGGATTGTGAATTTTTACACCCCCACAACCAGGAACGCTCCTTTAAAAGGACCAGTGCCTATTCTTTCCCCGACTATCATGCCAAATCTCCTATTTTATATTATTCCAATTATATTATATTGTTGGTATTGAAAAATGTCGAAAAGCAAATCAGCAGTATTTTTTAAATTTTTTATTAATTTGTTTTGCATATAAAATAGTTTAAACATGAAATTACTTAGAAATACTTATTTGATAAACAATGATAATATTTTGTCGATTTTAAATCCGTCATGGGAAATACTTTTTCTGATTGGCCAATTTACATACATCGATCAGCTTCTCTGACACCTCAAAGTTAATTAAACTGAGAGTTATTGTGCAGCATCTATAGGAGATATTTTTTTTAAAATTTTGCTCATTTTGTTTCAATTTTGACATAGGTCATTCTTGTTCTTCATTGACCAGTTAAAATAAAGTATTATTACATGTAGCAGAATAAAATTCACAATACCTATTCAACATTGGGAAATTTGTAGTTTTAAACCACTCTGTCGATGCCTCTACTGGTGGACCAGAGGTCCCGAGGTATTCACCATTCCTGTTGTCTGAATTATTTGACATGGAAATTATAAAATAACGTTTATCAAAAATTTGTCGCATTTGTTAAAATTCTATTGCACTGAAAATAGGGAAAGCACACAAATGTCACAACCACACTTGGCACAATTAAAGATCTTTTTAGTACAAAAGTTAAGTTTAACTACTATGCATGATGTTTTTGTGCATCTCCAAAAATAAGTTAATTACACAGAATATGGTACGTTCTTGTTGAAATAATCAAATGTGCACTGTTGTGTTGTCAAAATGATGAAATTTATATAAGCTCTTGTTTTTTTATTTTATTTATTTATTTGAAACCCCATCGATAAAAAAATAGGTTCCAGTCATTGTAAAAGTTATAGTCAAGTAAACTTCGAAGCCAAGTGTCAGGTGTGCGATACAGACTCATCTGAGCCTCTTGTTGATTAAGGTGAGCATCAGAGGTACTACAAGCCATTGTGTCATAAGATTATGGTTTCGTGGGGGTTAGTTTCATACTCCTCTATCGAGTAACTCTCTCCCTAATTTTAGCCTGAAGGTAAAAGACAGTATGGTGGTGTACAGGAATTATTTGAATCAACCAATTCAGCTACGATCACTAAGAAATTTTATCCAGATTTTCCTGCAGAATTTGTTCCAGATTCTAGGAAAATAACCGTTGGTGTCACAGGTATGTAGAAAGTTTATATCAACTTCGAATAAAATTTTACAACAATTTTTATAAAGTAATGCCATTATTGTTAAAAGGAAAAACATTTGTATCGAAGCCGACAATAGTTTGACATGATGAAGTACGAATTTGTTTCCTTTCTCTTTTCCCATTTTTGAACAAGTGTTATTTATATTTACTCCATATGTCAAACGTCTCTGGATTTTTAAAATAAAACCCTTTCTATTTTTGAAGAAAGGGGTACATTTGTCAGTAACTTCAGTAAGTAGGATGTAGTCCTATGGGTTATGTTCTTTTTCTTATTGGTGACATAACTTTGCTGATAATACGTAATTAAAGCGATGTTGGGAACTGCATGTCTTATTGTTGTTGCCTTTAACAGCTTGTACTAGAAATACTGTCTGTGAATTATAAACTTGTAAATGACATAAAATGTTTGAAGTATAAAAAGGGCGAATCTGAAGCCATTTATTAAAATAAGACATTCATATATTAAAATAAGACGTACACTAACCTGACTAAAATATGTCAAAGTGGGTACATTCATCTAACCGTTATGCATACAATTTAACAGTGTAAAAAATATTACCATGAAGTCGGATGGATAAGCTAGTGTGAACATTATCAGTTCAACCAACATCATTCGCCATTCAACTTGCAGTAGGTAAGAGTAATTAAACAAACGCTTGCTATTACTGTCTTCATTTTACCTTAGAATTTTGTCGATTTCTCGAGAAAGGAAATGTAATCTTCAGATGTTTATTATTTTCCACACAGTATCTTTGTTCGATTAGCATTTTTATATCTGTGCTTCATATTATTAGGTGACATAATGGGTCAATCGCTACAAAATCTGGATTCAATGATTAGAGCGCCATATGGCTGCGGCGAACAAAATATGATATCACTAGTACCGAACATATATGCCTTGTCTTACATGACTGCTGTTGGTATTGCCAATCCAGATATTGAGGGCAAGGCCAAAAAGAACATGCAGCAAGGTAAGTGTCATGAATGTAATCCTTCAATATACAATCATCTCTCTAAGATTCAGAAAGTGTGCGGAAAACCAAACTAAGCATATTCCTCTGCACAGGCAGAAAAACTGCACAAGAATATAATCGTTCATTAATCCTGTGGCTCAAGTAAGTAGAGATGATTTAATCATCAAACAATAGCCAGAAGTATGATATGTGTAGAGTTATCTCTATATAGTTGCCTTTGTTGTGTCTATTTGACATGTATTTTATCTTTATTTACGTGGAAAGGCATTAAACCCTATGTTTTGATAAATAAACCATTATTAAATCAACATTCGGACACACACAAATTTCTTTTGAAATTATAATTCACCATTGGTGTATCAGTATTGAAAAAAAAACAATTACAAATCGAGGAATGACATTTTGAAACAATCAAGTAGGTTAAGTAGTTGTTTTGAGTTTTAAAGGAGGTTTAAATTGAGTAACAAGATTGTAAATGTTCGTAGGAGTTCTGGAAACCAAATGTACAAGTCAGGTCTGTTTCTATTCGTGGCTCAGACTGTAATATTTAAACATCATTCAGTCAATCAATAAATAAACCATTGACTTTGCAATAGGAAACAGGAAAGGGGATTAACACTTGCTAATCTGAATTTTAAAGCAGAGCCGTGCTCCTGGCATTTATGAAAATTTCTTTAAAGGGCTATTGCATTACATTCCTGGATTAATGTTTTTATTTTTACGGGTTTGTGTTCGTACAGGGTAAGGCAAATCAGACATTCAGTGATAAATATTTTGAAGAATTCCATCAAATTTTCAATTTTCGTGGACTTAAACCTATGATAAGAAAATTAAGATATTATATTCGACATTTTGAGACAGTTTGGTTGAAAAATTAAGTAACTTTTTACATAGAAATTTTAAGAATGTCCTGGATAATTAATTGTATTTATTAAGATATATTTCTACCATTACTTAAAAATTAATATTCTATTTACGTTTTTCTGATTCCTATATGGTCATGTATTTGATGCTTGTATCATCTTATTTGATGTGAAGAAATAAATAATTCTGTATATTTGGCTATTAAAAATTTGAATTAATCTCTTAACTACCAAAATTGATTAAATAACGAATTTACCTAACATGTTTTGGTAATAAAACAAGTTTAACTGCATGTTTTTCTTGTCCTTTTTATCCAAAACTGTTTGATAACAGCTGTAATTACGCAGTTTAAATTTAGATTTTTCTTATGAAAAAGAGGCATCATCTTAATGTTGCTTTAATTTTAAAATACGTCTAGTAAAATTTGTACAAGTTTAAGATGAGGCTACAACTGGAGTGTTACTGCGAAAATAATTTTTGAAATAAAGAAATGTTTAATTTTTTCAACCAACATTTGGGCTATCCGAAGTGAGGAACACGTGTTATAATTGTTATTATAGCAAGATATTTTTAAACTTTTTTATACTAGGCTACCAGAGAGAACTTAACTATAAGCACCCGAATGGAGGATACAGTGCATTTGGAACTAGTGATGCATCATTTACTACTTGGTAAGATATATGATGATAAAGTTATTGTTTATTTCACGAATTAATTAAAACCTATACTTATAAACTTGTTTTCTCTTACCTGTAAGACATAATTGATATGTTCCTTTGGCAATTTGTAAATGTTTTATATCTCTGAAACGTCTCACCAGAAACAATTAGACTTCATCAGGGGTTTCGTCGCTCTTTTTAGACAGCACATGCTCTTTGTTCTTGATATCATTTTATCAAATTTTTGTATCTTTCTTTATGCCTTTCCATGATAGATCAAAGTTGTTCAGTTTTCGATGGAGTATCCATTGGTATATATTTTGGACTTATATTTTCTTGATAAATTGATTAAATATTGAATTTCACAGTTTTACAACGCAGTGCGGATTCATGGTGGCATTTTGAGATCAATCGGCTTGGTAGCACTGGACTTGGCTTCATTTTACAAAGTACTGCCAAATTGATATCTACATTTTGCATGTCAACTTCATTTAGAGGTGTAAATGAGTCACTTTGTCATTTGTTGATTACTCTTTTTATGGTATATCAGCTATGATCATTTCGTGCTAATATTTTTTAAATAAAATAATGGATTAACAATATGTGATAAAGAAGAAGCTTGTGAGTTAAATTGCACAACGAATAGTTGCTGCTGATTTAAAATCAGAATAGGTCTGTTATTAAAAGTCAGATTTGTTCTGCCTAGAATATTTGTGGTTTTTACCATGGAAACGTTACTTGTCAACTACCGACAAGATTTTGGGTTTACTCATTTTAAGGTAAATGGTTGCACAAGTACACGTGTATAAATGTGTATCTAATTCTCCACGTGGACTTATGGAACGCCAAATTTACATACATTCAAATAATTGTACCGATCTTCAAATAATTAGGACCGCCTCGGTGGTGTAATGGTTAGCGTGCTCGCCTCGAGTGCGGAAGGTCGTGGGTTCGATCCCCGGCCGG
>JAULBM010046410.1:0-20443 GCA_032357055.1 Geukensia granosissima | reverse complement strand
TTAATTTCCTTTGTTCTTCAACATCTAGGTTAGCATATGAGCGTTCGTAAAGGTCCGTCAAATGTGGCGGTAAATGTATGTGTTCTTGTGCCTCTTGTGTATTTTTCGATTGGTCAGTATCAACAACTCCACGCTTCACTGTCAAAACAGAACCGTCTTCACAACTCTCATCTTGCACATGTTCAAAGTCTTCCAGATAACCTAGTGGAGTACCCTTCTTGATTTTTACATATCTATTCCCATCATAAATTAACGTTACCGGGCATAACTGTCCCTTTCCAACAACATGTGATACTAAAATTCCTCCTGCTACAGGTGATGGTTCCAGCATGTACTCTTTATCTGTGGATTGACCAGTGTCAACACTGACCGTCATTCTTGTATTTGGCGGAACTGTATTGGTGCGTCTAACACGTATTAGTCTCTGCAGGCAACTGGTATTTGACCCTTCCACCAAGGTTGCCTTGACAGTTCTTGTGCCTAACGTAACTGAAGGTGAATTAAGGTTGATAATGGCACCTAATGAATCCAAAATGTCAAGTCCAAGAATTACATTATTAGACAATGGGACAACGCAGACATCCCAGAGCTGCTTTGTTCCATCAATTTCAAGAGTAGTATTGTAAATAATTCTCCCAGTGACAGGTTGATCACCTAGTCCTCGCAAAATAACTGTCTCATCATACATTTGGTCGTCTGGTAGTAGCCTGTCGCTAACCAACGTTATCATAACTGCTGTATCCACTGTCATATTTACTCTTCTCCCATACAGCTTTCCGGGTATGACAAGGCTCTTGGCAATAGTACGCCTAACATAGAGTTCAGTCGGGGCCGAGGGCCCCAGAGACTGCTTATCGGTAGGCTCGCTCTCCTGGGTATTCACCTTTAGGGTCAAGTGTTGGTCACTGGGCATAACTAGAACTTCGGTCGAAATCAATGGTTCCGACGATTGTTTATCTGCTGAGCCATTCTCCTCGGTATTCATCTTCAGGATCGAGTGTGTGTTAGTGAGCTTAACCGGAAGTTCAGTCGGGGCCGAGGGCCCCAGACATGGCTTCTCTGGAGGAATCTTCCTTTGTCCATTGGCTTTTAGGATCGAGCGTCGGCCAGTGGGCCCGATCCGTTTCCATTTAAAGGTTTATCTGCTTCTGATGTCGATCCTGAAGGTTTGACACTATCCAATGAAGGGGACCGTTGTCTGTAATTACCAGAGTCTCGTCTTAGTCTATCTTGATTCGGTCTGAAACCTGGTGATGGAGAACGTGGTCGCTGTGGACTAAATGATCTATGTGATACTGGAGGAGTTGGGAACCGGTACCTATTGTCATTAAATCGTTGGCCCCTATCCAGTGACCTCCCTCGAATTTTCTGTTCTGACGAGATCAAAATCCCAGCCAACTTCTTTTAAATTTCGGACTTCCTTTTCAAGGGGAGAATCAGTAGATTTCTCTCTTTCTTCCATTTTGTCACTGCTATCAACGAACGATACTTGTCTGTGAGCAAAATTTGGGCTTCTAGACCCGTAGATTGCGCGTTAATTAGCAATGGAGGCTTTCATTAACTTTAAAGCCTTGTTGATTGAGTTTGGGTTTCTTTCGATGACATGCCGTGCAGACTCTTTATCTCGGCATCCACGTAAAAATGCTTCCGTCCCAATCTGGTCAATCACGGTGTTCTCACATCTATCGTACCCATCCATAACAATAAAATGCACCCTTTCGGCAAATTCTTCGAGACTTTCTCCATCATGCTGTTTTACGTATTGCAGTTGTCGCCTAGCAGATAAGGGTTCATCCTTCTTGCTAAATCTTTGCTTTAATGTTCTGCGCAAAGATTTGTAGTCATCATCTACATTTACTTTACGGGCATATTCTAAAGGCACATCTGTTAAACAGTCGAGTAGACGGCAAACTTTCTTACAATTTTCCCATTGTCTCCTGCCAGCCGTCCGTTCAAACTGATAAATAAAGGCTTCCCAGGTTAATGATCCTCTGCTACTATAAACCTGCATTTTTGCAGCTGTGGGTTTCGAATTCTATCCCTAGCACCTGAATTTTCCTGCCACCTTGCATACTCTCTATCAAGAGACGAGTCTGACGATGAACTATCATAATGCTCTCTTGGTTTGCGCTGCCTCTTCCTTGATCGGTCTTGCGTGTCATCTTGTTTTGCTGCTGCCAACCCGAATGTGGTAGTAGACTGCGGACCCGCGGAGGATGTTGCAGCCACGACAGGGGTCATAAAGGCTGGCGGGTAGTAAAAGCCATTGGGACAAAATGCCCTGGTGCCATCATATGGGAATCTCCGGTATGACTCTGCGTCGGCGGAGGCATTGGATAGCCAACAAAGGATGTCAATGGTGTTGCATTACTACTTGCTGAGGTATAACCAGCAGGGGATGATTCTGGTGTCACATTACTACTTACTGGGGGATAGCCAGCGAGAGACAATGCTGGCTGCACATTACTACTCACTGTACTACTTACTGGCCATGGAATGTTTTCTTGAGGGCCAGGCAAGTATTGTTCCGCTGGAACTTTAGACACATTCTGGGATGCTGGTGAAACATATTGATTAATGGACGTTGTGATCCCGGCTGTCTTAGTGTTAATCGGGGGCGAGGGCCCCAGCATTTTATCTTTACCTTCTACTTGTGTAGGGTGGTCAGACAGGGCCAAGGCCCTAGTACAGTACCCATCTTTTTCGAAACTAAGGTTGCCATGCTAGATTTAGGCAAATAAGCACCCAGAGACATGGTTTCCGGATTGTATACTGGTGACAAACACATGACAGGGAGATTGTCAGATACAGATGTGGAAAGTGTTGTAGTACTTGTTCTTTGTTGTGGAAGTTTTTGGCCTAACTGGGGTTTCAGTAACAGCGCTTGCAACCTCTTTGTTTCGCCTATCAACTAATTCACCAATTGTTGATGCCATTTGTTGAAATGAGGCTTGCTGTTCAACTGCACTCTTGAACTGAATTGTGCTATCGTCTGCAGTGGCGCCAATTTTGTCTAACCTCCGGGTCAACTCATTAAACCTATCATGGGTCACTATTTCCAGTTGTTTAGTGTGTGCCTCTATTTTCTCATCTATACGGCGTTCTGATTGCAACAAATGACCTTGATTTGCGCACATATTAACATCTGCCTCTTTTCTCATTTCTTCTTGCTCGCCTTGTATTTTCAGCAAGTTATCAAAAATCTGTGCAACTCGTTCATCACTCCTCTTGTCTCTTTCATTTAATTCCGCCATCTTTTTATCATTGGCCTCCCTTTCTGCCAAAAACTCCTCATACAGTTGTCGTAGCGACAATTCTGACTTTGTTGGTCCAGCCTTATTGGGTAAGACAGTCTCCCCTGCAGACAAAATTTCTGCCCACTTATCACAAGGAATTGTAGTTATCTCCTGCAAATCACTTATTTCAAGAGATTGTGTTTCAGAACGTTTTGCTAAAATCTTTTCTGCCATGTCATTAGTAATATCTTCAATTGATGCCAATTCTTCGAGAGTCACAGACTGCAAGTTGAGTTGTTTACCCGCCATTTTTTTTTTATTTTATTTATTTATTTATTTTTTAATTTGCAAAAACTACTAAATTAATATGTAATGTTTAATGAACTATGTTGTTGTTTGTATATTTGTTTGTATGCTATGTTCACTTTATTTCATGTGAACAAAATATGTTTTGAAGTGGTTTCATTATGTTTCCAATGGGCAATGAGAAATGTTGTAGTACAGAAATGTGTTGCAAATATAAAAATAATAAAATTTATGTTATGTGGCAATGGGGTATTAAATCAATTAAATGTAATGCTGTCTGTACTCTGCATGTAACTATGCATACAATGTATAAACAATATCAAACTTTATTAAAAATAACTCAAATTGAATTGTAAACACTAAGAAACGTACAGTTTTCAAAGTATTTATTTTGTTTACAAACGTTGAATAAACTTCCGGTTTGCATCTGCGCAGTGAGCAGAAATCCACTTCCGTAACGAAGGACATAATGGCGATAAACCGGAAACAATGAATTTGCAAATGGTTGAAAAATTTGTGACGACGATTTGAAGGTTATAAATGTGTCAAATAACCCTTCAAACTAACAAGCATGGAATCAGAAACAAAAATATGACATCGCCCACGTTATTAAACTTCAAATAACGTAGCGACAAAAAGTTTTCAAAGTAATGGCGCCAATGAATTTGCATCGACGCGGAATACAGGAACTTAAATCCCTGTCAGCGACGCCAATATCGTACCGAATGGGATAAGAATTGACACAAATGTTTATTTGGTGTAAATGTAAGTTACCTGTAATAATATTGTCGGCTGTCTGTGGTTCAGACAACGAGACACAGGTAATTCACAAAAGTCAACAACTGGATTCTGCAACACTAGGAAAGTAGAGTGACGTCACATCGAGCACTGCATCATGGGTAGTCTGTAAAATGTGGACTGGTTCTCCCTAGTATGTGCAATCGGCACGACAAATTTTACCTTATAAAATTTATCCTTGAACTGAAAATGCTGCTAAGGCAAAAAGGACAGAATTTTGGAGTTATGTAATTGTGTTAAATTCCTTGTTCATCTGGGCAATAATACTACTTTTTTGTAATATTTTATGACTATTGGTGATTGTTGGTGAGTAACTGAATTGTTCGGTCATTGGAAGAATATCTTTCGAAAATGGCATTCGCTACATTACTCGTAGTTGTTGTGGACGTTTTGAAATTTAATTAACACACAGAAAAAATATATTTATGCTTGGATACTTGATATTTTCATCTTGTTTCCATTATCACCGGATATTATGATCATGTTTTTTTACTTTTTGTCTAAACGTGCCGTGTCTATTATCTTTTTTCACATTTTCCTATGATGCTAAATTGTTGCAAACTTGTTTGAGCGAATAAATTGGAGATTCGCCGGCAGAAACACGCACTATTTCGATTGCCCTTATTTTCTGAATTTCTAATAATGTTCTCATAGGCCTGGTTTTGTTATAGCTTTAAATTTCAGATCTATTTGAAACAAAATAAGGTACACTATTTTGAGATTTTTAAAAGTGCAATTTCAATTACAATAATGCTTATGAAACAATTAAAGCTAACATACCATATTGACACCGATATTTTTATAAAGCATGTTAAATAATTCCAGATATATGAAATTCGATTTATTGATATGTATAACAATATAGTGACATAAAACTTGCATTGAGCACTAGGAAGGTCAATATCATGCCTGTTAATGGTTAAACAACACGTAATGATATGTTAGATTAAATTGAACAAGAAACAATTGTGTTTTTGGTGGCAAAGTGGCGAGTGAAGCATCCTAAGTAAGAAGTTTGTAAACACTTTCCTCGGATATAAAAACGCCCTCTAGATGTTACCACAAATCGCTATATATTGATCAATTGTTATTATAACAAATGTTCAAAAACTAAATTTAACGAGTGAAGCGCTTTTCTAGGCCATAAAATAGGGAACTCGGTCAAACTTTATAAATTTCTAGTTATATTCATGAATCAAATGAAATAAACATTAAAATTTAATGGTAATTTTTCTCAAACTATTTTCCCTGCAAAACTGCGTTACGCTGTGGACACTCAAAATCCAATAGAAAGACTCTTATTCTGGATCCATTGAAAGACACAAATCTTTTACTAAGACAATTCCAGTTCCATCAAATTTAAATCGATAATTAGTAAGGTAATGCTTTTTTTCAATTAAGCAATGTACTCTGTGTTCCTTAGTCGATTAAGCCTTTACAGTCACTTATTTTAATAAGCAAGTAGCTATTTGTATCCTGAAAAGTAAAGGAAATGTTAAAACATATTTCTCAATCACATTAGATTGAAGAGTTCATCAAGATTTTTTCTCAACATAGGATCTAAATTATCACTGGAGAACCAAAACTGCTGACAGAAACGAAAGTTAAATCCGTAGTTAAAAAGGTTAATTCAAGTATAACTGATAGGTCACATGAGTTTCCATGTTTAGAAATTTGCAGGAAGCATTCGTATAAAGTTTATTACGTCAAGTAATTTGTAGGAAATAAATATATAAAGATCAGAAATCTTTGTTATACAAAGCCTTAATTTTCAGTTATTTCTTGACGTGGATGCTAAATTTAAACAAACGTAGGCTTAAACATTAGTTTATCATTACGATACGAAAATCAAATAACTTTATTTCTTATTATGGTGTCTAACAAAAGACAAAGTACTATAAAAATAAGAAAAATATTACAAAGTTTATATATAACGTGAAAGATGTGTAGTTCGAAAAGTTTATGCTCTATTCTGTTAAGGTTGTCCGAAACTTTACAAATGTCCGAAATCACACTTGATGTAAAAATTGTTTCGATCCAGTGAACGCTATCCTTCTTGATAAAACCCCAAAGTCCAAGTAAGATCCAATTTAGTAAACATTTAAGCAATGATTGCAAAATTTAAGAGTATACTAACAATTGGATATTCTAAAAACCCAGCTTTGTCCCATGTCAAAATCGGTCACTCATATTGAGTGATTGATTCAGTGTTGCTTAACCTTTAAACCAGTAATTTTGGTACTAAACGCTAAACATGACTGTTGACGTGCTACGACACGACAGAAATAGTCCACCGGAAAAAATGACACACTATGCAGACTATGGACTAACCAGTCCTTGCTATTATTACTCAAGGCAGCGTGGTTAACAGAGAAGCATCAAGTGCGATATTTAATGTGTTTGGTTTTACCCGGCCAGGTATCTAACCTACAACATTCAACAGTCAAGCGCTAGCACGCTAAATGTGACATTACTTAGGCAGGAGCAGGGGAGTAGCTATTCCTTTTAAGAACTCATCTTATTTCAAGTGAAACGATTAACATGATTCAAATTTCACCAACATACAGTTATGGATTTAAATACAGAATACAAATGAAATGCAGTTGAAGATCTTGTGAAAAATCAAGTTTTCCAATGTTGAATAAATATTGTTAGTTTTTATATTCTATATGAACATTTTGTTAAGTAATTGCTTCTGAACCAAGTCATAGTAAGCCTGATATCCTAAACAAAGTACAAGATGTACTCTATTATAAGAAAATCGAAATAGGATGCATAAACCAGATGTGACTACTACTGTGTGCAATACCATTCAAAGCATTTCCATATTTTTAGTGCTTTATAATTAAAATAAATGCAGTAAATTTCTGTAAAACATTATTTGATAATTTTCACGTCAGACTAGTCTGACAATAGGGTTGAAATAAAACCTTCTGGTACTCTGAATCACCAGCAAAGTTATCGATATAATGGTTTTAAAATTCAAGTTTACCAATGTTGAATAGATATTGTCAATTTTTATATGAATTCTGAACAGTTTAAGGAGTAACCACTTATAAGTTATAGATCTAATCATAGTCAATTTAAAAAGTATTTAAATAAAAAAAGAGCAGTTCCTAAAAACAACCCAGAAGTGTCTGCGGTCACGATATGTGGTCTTTAATACTTACTTAATCTAACAATCAACATTTGTAAACTTGTTTTTTTTTCTGAATCATTCTTAAGTCCTGAAAGTCTGGGTAATGCATCAGGTCAACGTTATTATCTCGGGGCGTATGTCTTCTGGAAGTCATAAATGAAAAGCAAAAATTAATCCCTGAGTATTTGCATTCAAATGTGCAGAGAACTAAACCTAATTAAAAGATTGTACACAAAAACTCCGAAGTTAAGGGGTAGTAGAATTTTTCAGTTAGCCCAATGTTTACTCCATATAGCGTCCTTTTCTGAGGAAGTATGAAAACTTGTTTAGGTAGAATTTTTAACCGGTTTCTCCAAGTCTATTGGAGACATATAAATGCGGTTCAGATGTTTTTCTAATTGATCTCTGTTTTATATTTTTTTCTAGGCGATCATCCATCGACGTCATAACCCATTTTCGGTTGGACATTGATAGGAGAAATTTTTTTTTTTGATGTTGGTTTTTCTCTGATTTTTTTTATCAAATCTGTCTGTATACTCAATATGTACAGGCTGAAGTTTGTTGCTCATTATAGATGAAACTGATTACTGCTCTTGTCGAGATGTTTGTAATAAGCACATGTGTTTTTTCTATGATCATATCTCTGTCGCATCTGCATCGTATTTATGCAAGGAATATAAGTCCGATGGAATTGTGGATGTATTATATGGCTGAATCAATGCGCAAATAAGATGGTATGGCATTTTTTCTCTGGAATCCAGACATGACAACTTCAGAGATTGGTTCAATTACAACGCGTTCCTTTTCGCAGAATTGCATCTTCGGCTTGCCGATTTTATTGTATTTTATTAATCTTATTCGCGTGTACAAAACATCTCAATGCCATAAAACCTAGCAAAAATACTTTCCAAAATTCGACTTAGTGCCGTGTAATGTGATAAAGAAACATGACAATATATTTGTTCCTTCTAGCCCTGGTACTGATGAATTATTTATTCAACATTGGTAATTTTGTATTTTTATCTTTATTTCTTTGTTGTAACTGTACTGTTTTAGTGTTTCTTGATATGTTAAATAAGTGTTTTGGGTGCGTTAGCAATTGCAATCCTGATGCCTACTATTTGCCCTTTGATTTGCCTGTCTTGTTGGTAATTTCTGCGCCCATATATTCTACTATTAGATATAGATCGGAATTGTCTGTTTCTTTTATCTTTAAGTGTTTGTATATCCACTGCTATTTGTCCGTACTTTATTTTGTTCTCTTTCCTTTGTTTAATCATCTTAATTGTCGCTGTTTCTATTTTTCGTTTCAAACCTGCATGTTGTTATCCTATTTCTTTCTTTAATTTGATCAAAATCAATGATTATATAGTAAAGGTGATCGGATCGTCGTGAACTGTGATCTTTTTCAACTGATTGATCAATCCACTCAAAAACATCGAACAGAGCTTTTCGTTCTTCTTGCGTTTAGTTACTGCAACATCAATCATGTGTTTTGAAAATTAAGATCTTCTTAAAGAAACAACCTCAGACTTCCATAGATCAAATTATGCTTCTACTTTTCTTTTTTCATCTAGGAATGTTGATACACGGGTGTGCAGCATGTAGAAGGAAATCGAAGATACCAAAGAGACAGACAGAAATCATAAAGTCGGAAAACAGACAAGATCATGGCTAATATAGTGAAACGAAAGACAAACATAGAACATACAACGCTATACTAAAAACTAAAGCTAGTGTTTCAAGCTAAACCCGTAGATGTCATCACTCCGGAAGTTTTTCGGTCGCCATCATGATTTGGTTGACCGGTGCGAAATATCCATTTCACAGATGACAATGGGTATCTTCCGAATGTCATGAATACAAATCCGTTCCTATACTGGTTGTGACTAACATAAATTGTGACTATAAACCGGCTTGGACTACTGAGTAACACGACGGTTACCACTAGTGGAGCAGGAGCTGCTTACCCTTCCGGAGCATCTGAACTCACCCTGGTTTTAGTAGAGTTCGTGTTACTCCAGCTCTAGTTTTCAGATTTCAGGGCATTGGCAAAAAAAATGAATTAATAATAATTTCATTTGCTAAAGTGTTTTTTAAAGAACATTTCCAAAAACTTGCAAATTAGGTTAAGTCAAACATTTTCGTTTCGTTTTCATATTTTTGTATAAAACATGTACAAGTAGTCAAGTTGTTAAAAAGAAATGCGTTTTTGTAGATGAGAGATATTTATTTTTCATCCGATTTTGATAAGGTTTTTGCCATTGATTCCTCGCAATGAGAGCGTTCAATTGTGAGGGGTTTTTGCATTTGATTCCTCTCAATGAGAGCGTTCAGTAGTATGTACCGGATTTTTTTAATCTTGTTTTTTCAGGGTTTCAGGTGCATATACAAATAAAACGATATTAATTTCTGCAAGAAATGATCCAACAAATCTGACGACATTTATGGCGTCTTACTTTCCAAGACCAGGTGACACGGGTACATTCACCGTGGTATGTATTGTTCATATTCTTATAGTAAATCCTGAAATTTGTATATCATTTAAGGATATAGAACATTTTTTGATTGGTCTATAACTACAACACTAAACTATCATATCTTTTTTTTACTAATCCTGATTTTCAATTAAGTATATTTCTTTAACTATGTTGGTATCGATCTATTTATTTTCATGTTGTTTGGCTCTGTTAGATTAATCATTTTCCATTCAATTTTTACAGGAACGAAAATCAGCCAACTACATTTTGGGCATTTGTATATCAAGACATAGGACAAGTGCAGTCATGTTTCTGTCGTCTTCGTTTTGATGAAAAAAAATCTTCATGCCCCAATATGAAAATTAACATAGTTCGTTATATACGTTTTGTAATTTTGCTTACAATCATTTACATTATAGGCCATCTCACAAAGATTGCATTAGTTAAATAAATTAAATAATTATTGAACGCATTGATTATGGGGGGAGTAGACGTAAGCAACGTTGGAGACAAATCGTTGCCTGTAAATTTGCTGTCGATACGTTTTGTATTCTCAGGATTTCCACAATTACTTGTTTTCTTTGGCTTGAAATAGCATTATTTAAATCCAGTCGGTCTTGCTTGAATGATGTCTTAGATGAGTTAACCAAGTTCATCATAATTGTGTTATATACTTTATTATCTTCAATGTTTTTTTTGATTTGGTATAGCTGTTAGAAACAGCAAATTTTTATGGAATTCGGTACATTATAATGTTCCATGTATTATTTGTCATTGCCCGTGAACTGTGCATTAAAAGTCCAATCTATTGAATTTCGTCGTTTTTAGGTTGAAGTGCTACTTGTTTTTACACTGCTTTTTAATTTTAAAATGATGTTTTGATGCCTTTAACAGCTTTCCATATCGTGTGAATATTTGATCATCATAAAAAGCATTAGAACAACGTGTAAATCTTTGTTATTTATCCGTTTTGGTGTGTCTCGTGAAAATTATACCACATCTCCGTTTTCTATATGACATTAGTCGTCTTAAATGTTTTAATGTTTATTCTGAAGGGATCAAGCATTTTGACATTTGACCTTCTGAAAACATGAGTACAAGGATCAAAATATTTGTATTTTATTAGTTTTGATTAATGTCGAATTTTAGTCGAAGTGATGAGACTATTCTCGCATTGATATTTGAACTAACCATAAATATCACTCTAGCTTTTGTTTCTTTTCTTATAATTCGACTCATTTTGTGTTATAGACAGCATATCATCCAGGCGGACACCGGAACAGTTCAAACCACTTACAATGGTCAGTTTTGGGTATGCGCTGTGAACCGAGCTATATCACGTGGATAGATTTCATTTTTAATGAGGAGGCTAAATACGACAATATTTCTATGTTGATTAATGTTGGAGGACACACAATAAAAGACATATCAACGAAGGTAAGTGTTCATTACAGGAGTGTGTTTTTATGATAAAAATTTGTGACATTTGCGAAGTTTTTGTTACATGTATATGAAATTGCGAAACAGAGAAAAATACAAAGACTGTGTCATTTATACACTGACATACATGCAATACAACACAGATTTTCACTTTGGTGTGTTTCGTATGTGCTACATATTAGTAATTTCATGTGACATGCCTTCTAGATGCTTTACACGTGTGTCACATATTCGTCTCATGCATTATTTTCCACTTATTTTATCATTTTTTAATTCCTTGATATTTACTTCATATCTTTCCTTTCTCATGTATAATGTAGGTTAATATTATTAAAAACTCGAAAGATCTGCTTCAATCCGATTCTTTAAAACTTTGTACAAGTATTCAAACGTTTGACTTTTCTTCCCTTTATAACACGATTCCACATTCACACCTTAAATTGATCCATCAGTGTATTGTTAAACAAAATTGAAATCCAAGATTAAATATTTGGTTTTTGGTAAAAAAGATGTCTTACTTTGTCAGAGAACACACCGGTTGTGCTAATAAATACAATGAATGTGATATTGTCAAAATGCTGGACATTTTCGCAGAATTTGGTGACCGAGTTTTTTAACAGACATTTGGCATTCCAATGGGCACTAACTGTGTGCCCCTTCTTGTTTTTGTACTCGTGTGAAGCAGAATTCATTATTCATTCAGGGACTCCTGCGAAATAACTAAAAGAAACTGGCTAGATCGTTTAATTTTACTTTTCGTTGTGAACATCTCGACCAAATATATCCCAACGAACTAGAAATTAAGGAAACCATAGACTCATTAAAATTTGCTTCATACCTAGATTTATTTCTCGAAATTGACCAGTAGGGAAATCTTGTTTCTAAGATTTACGACATACGTTATTAGTTCGACTTTCCTATTGTAAACATCCCATATTTATGTGGCAATATTCCTGCTTCTCCTGTCTATGGGGTTTATGTTTTACAGTTGATTCGATACTCTCGTGCCTGTTCCAAGTATCAGGATTTTCTGAAAAGAGCATTACTGTTGTAGCATAAATTACTACAACAAGGATATATCCAATCGAGGTTGAAGTCGTCCCTCCTAAAATTTTATGGTCGTCATCACGAATTGGTTGATCCATATGGTATCAGTATATCTAAACTAGTTAAGGACCTGTTAGCGGTATTACAAAAAAAGTCGGATTGACGTTAACCCGGATTTGAGATCTGGGATTCCACGACGGGTGTTGCGCACAAGACAGGGGATGCTTACCCTTTCGGAGCACCTGATCCAACTCCTGTTTTGTTAAGGAGTTCGTGGATTTCAAGCTTTTGTTCCTTTTTTACGTTTTATCTTTTAGTTTGTTCTAAATTTGTCTTGTTTCTTATGCACTTTTGATCTCTCGCATGGGTATTCTACACTGGACTTAATAAAAGTCATAAATTCTTAAAATATGAATAAATAAAGCAATCACAAACTTAGGTGTCTCAAACATTGCATGTATATGTATATTCGTCTTGCCTTTTGTATATGTAGCGACATTGTCTAAGATTAATGAAAGACGATCTTTTCATGAGATTTTTTTTCGGTTTTGATACAATGCCGCATAAGGACACAATGCATAACACATATTAATAAATCAATTGTTAATTGTCCGCATTCAAATGGAAACCAATTAAGTACCATTTCTTGCCGATTTATTCTTTAATTGTAAGAAGCTGACTCATACAGATGCTTAAGCAAAGAAGAGAAAAGAGTTTGCTCAATCTTTTGGTTTCACGTTCCGCTATATAGATGATGTTTTTCTGCAGAATTATTCTACATTTGGTGACTATAGTGACCGAATCTATAGCATTAAACTTGCAATCAAATATATTACAGAAACAAATGTCTGCTTAATACGTAGACGTATACATAGAAATTGACTGTAAGGGCGGGTTAAGAACAAAACTTCACGACAAGAGAAATGGGAAATGTTGACATTTCCGATCATATGTAGCACTTTCCAGTCGCCCCTGTAAACGGAATATATATTTCTCAGTTGATACTCCAGTGCTTCCATTCAAGATGTTATTGATAGAGTGTTGCTGCTGACAAGAAAGCTACTGTCTGAGCCAAGCATTTCTCGTGGAAAGATTAAAATCATTATTCCAAAATATCGGTGGCCATATGATCATGGTTTGTTTGACTGGTACGAAATAATCATTTCACAAATGACCATGGAATTCTTCCCACTGTCCTGACTGCCAATCCGTTCCTATACCGACTGTGACTGCTGTTACTGAACCAAGGATTTCTCTTGGAATGATTAAAGTCTTTGCCCTTAATGATTTGGTTGAGATGTATCCAATTCACGGATAAAAATATATATCTTTCTACTGTTCTGACTAAAAACTTTTCTCATGCCGCTTATATTTGAAATCGGTATTACTAAACACCGCCATTGTCTACTGACTAACACGACGGCTGACACAAGTGTATCAGGATTTGCTTAACCTTCAAATAACCTGAACGCAACCTATTTTTTCTTTGGTTCTTGTTACTCAAGCTTTATATTTCAGTGTAGTGATGTGTGTAAAATGTTTCCCTTTTGTTTTATTTTGTTGGTCATGGTTTTATCTGTCTTCTGACTTAACAATTTCTGTCAGTCCATGGGAATCTTGTACTTCGTAATGATGGAATAAGTTATCTTAAAGTAAAATTTCACATGACTTAACATTTCTGTCTTTACCTCAGATATCTTTGATTTCTATTTATTAAAAAGTAGATTGGCTATATGGATCTTGCTGTAGATATCCCCTCTGGCTCATTGTAAATGATATAACACCTCTGGTTAATTGTTAATGACATCATAGCGATTTTTATCATGATTATCTGGAATTTCACTATTGCTCAGATTAGCTTTGGATTTATAATAATTCTTGAATTATATTGCTATTTTGCGATACTTCGCCACCTCGCATAAGAATTGGCTTGATTCGAAAGATTACAATTTGACGAGGTTATACTGAAGATTAAGTGTTATCTCCGGTAACCAGTTCAATAACTTTTGTTTATGATTTGAGATTTTTTTCTTTTTTTCATGATAAACTTGCGGGTACTGCAAGTGAAACTGTATATAGTAGTCATTGGAAAATTGTGAGACGTGTTACATTGTAGTTAACACATTAAATTGTTGATATAATGGGATACCGGTATTACATTTGCAGAATTCCTTAAAAGGACCTCTTAACTACTGCATTTTTAACATCTAGCTTTGAGATTCTATGTGATCTCCTAAACATTTACTCCACAACTTTCTTTTCATGTTTGTACTTATCATGATTAAAATATAATGATTTGATTTCAGATTTATGGAATGCAAGACGTAAATGTCATTTGGTCTCATAACGGTTTGCGTAGTGAAACACTTTCTGAGTTGCCAGAAAATGAGATACTTTCCTTCGACCTCTTATTGAGGAACACCAAACCGTCATCTGGAACATTTTACGTTGTGTTTTCTACTGTAGAGGGAACAATAGCAAAACTGCAAGTTGACATTCAGCTGTATATAAAAAAGCCTATACTTGTATTTGAGCCTTCTTCAATAAACGAAAGCATACTTCGAGGGCAACAAAGAGTAATTGAAGTTCACATTACAAATATTGGAGACGTGTCAGCGTCAAATGTTGTAGTTGATATGCCACATGATTACAGAATATCTTTAGTGTCATTCTCTAACGATGACGCAAGTTCTGTTTTGTCTGTTGACTACATTATTATTCCGCCTTTGAGGACAGCAATTATGTCTTTAGCTTTTACAATTAATTCTGACCAAGAATTGGGAGAGTTGCGTGGAACTATAGCGGTAAACACTAATCTAACAACATTCATGTTGACATACTCTGTTATCATAACATCCGTTCAACAATTTAACCTGACATTTGTTATCAAGGACGAGTACACTTATTTTGCATCCGGGGCACCTTTGGTTAGTGGAGCAGAAGTACGATTGGTTAATCCAAGACGAGGTTACTCGGAGTCAAAATACACATTAAATGAAACAGGTATAGAATATTATGCCCTCAGGGTTGATACGAGACCCGGTATGTATTTTACGTTGTAAATCTATATCGGCACTCACGCGCGGTCCGAGAAAATTGAGAAGACACGTTTATTGTAGTTTTCGACTGTACTGGCAGACTATTAATATATGTTCCGTTTCTACCATTCAAATGTATTTATACATAAACTGAATGTATAACAGAATTATTATAGGGACAAAATATATGATAAATAGATGATTGAATGTCGCTCTCCAAATCAACCCCGCTTTCATGCCTCGACCAATATCGTCCCTTGGGCTTAAAGCCCTCGGGGCCGAAATGTGGGTCTCGGGGTGATACCTGGGTTGATATGGAAAATTGACATGTAATAACCTATAATATTAGGGTCGGGATGACTATATCAAACGAGTGACACAATTTTGTTTGTATACTTTATCATATTTGCCTCCTCTTGACTTACTTGTGAATTCATCTAATAAAGCAGAAAGTTTAAATAGTTATGAATAATCAGGACAAAAATAACAGTTTAGGATTTAAAATGGTGTACTAGTAAAAAAGGGATTCAACGAAGTTATCTTGAGATAAACCCATGAGAGTAACTGTGTCAAATCAACATTTCCCGCCCTGCTGTAAAAGAAATTACGATTGTAATTTATGTAGTAAAGACATATTTTTTTCTGAAAAGAACACCCCCTCCCCAAAAAAAATCTCTGGTTCATTGGCCTCCTGTTGGCTAGGTCAAAGTTTCATAGAGTTCCATGCTTTGACCGCAATCTAGATTGGAGAGTGTGGATGTAAGATAAATACCTGTACATTGAATAAGCGTACTTGTCAGTTTATGCAACATTCTTGCTGTATCAGTTGCTACATATCATGTCTATTGAAATTGCAGCACCACAATAAACATATGAAAGGAGAAGAAGAGAATAACAATACAGAAAAACTAAAACAAAATATATTAACGAAATGATATCAAAATGCTCATAATTACTCAAAATAATGAGAATGACATCCAGATAACATTTTCTGATTTCATTTACACTGTGACCTTAGCATCGTTACAAAATCACAACCAAAATAGATTACGTTGCTTTTTTCAGCGATGAAGAATGATTTCATTTTATTTTGATAAGAGAGTTGTAGCTGACCTTCCCCAATATTCATTTGATCTATATCCTTCTCTCTGCATCCGTCTTCAGTCCATTCAGGTACACATTTTCTAAAAAAGATTCTCCTTCAACACTGATAGGTCGATTGGAACAAATAGATAAGTAGTTTTATACAGCATCCTCATTCACCAACCAATTGCAAGATTATCCCGTAACTAAAAATAGAATTTATTATTTTTTTGTCCGACAAGCGAAACCAGTTGAAAACACACTTAAGTGAATGTCTGTGGATTTACCTGTACCAAACAACATTTGTTTTCTTCGTTTTTTTTTCTTTTTTTTTTTGCTTTATCCAATAGTTGGGGAATGGTTGGATACCAACTAAACTAATTTATCTCCACATTATGTCTCATGTACCTGTCCCAAGATTTGTAGTCATGGTTTTGTCTTTGTGTTTAATGTTTTGTTCCTAGAGTGCGAAAGGTCGTGGGTTCGATCCCCGGCCGGGTCTAACTAAATACATTAAAATTGGTATTTGCTGCTTCTCCGCTAAGCACACAGCATTTTGGTGTAAGAGCAAAGACTGGTCGGCTCAGAGTCAGAATAATGTGTCTGGGTAAAGTGGCATGTCTTCCTGCGGATAGTTGCTTTTGTGAGCTAGACGGCTCAGCGTGTCGGTCTAGTATAAAGCAGGGTTCATTCATCATCATCATTCATAAATATGATCTCGTCCTGAATATGCATGAAATATTTGCCACTGGATGTTAAGCAACATTCAATCAATCAATTAATGTTTTGTTAAATGTACATTTTTATAATATACAAGGAAGATAAGTATTACATTACGTGTACACTATTTTTTATTTGGGGCGATTTAAAACTTTTCACAAGGAGCGGTATTCCATCCTTGGTTATAACCTTGTTCAGCCTCTAAATTTGTAAATTCCCTCTGCTTTTCTGTGGTTGGAGTACAGTCTCTGTGACATTTACGCCATTTCTTTTCATTTTCATATTTTGAGATCAACGCAACATGGGAACAACCTATGCTAAATACACTTAAATGGTCGTTTTCTAAACCGTTGTTTGCCATTCCTCCCTGCAAACAACATTGTTGATATGTTCCATTGTGACGTCACTGTCATGCGAACGATAAATGGTCCTTGGGCCTCCGGTTTAATAATAAATGTAAAAACCGAATAAAATGTTTTATTTTATATCAAAATGATGATTAACAATTAAATAATGTCAACGCAGAAAACCTATCCACAATCATCAATCTGTGTTGTTAACACTGAGATCGGAAACATACACCAGATACAATTTTTTATAAAGTATTTTACCCGCTTAATCTTCAAAATCCATGATGTCTCCCCTCGGCAAGATATAAGAAGTTACAATTTTATATTCAAATCCTCCAAATTTTGCAGTTTTTATACCTCTTAACCAGTGATGAACAACAGAAATAATAAAATAGAATGCTAAATAATTGTCATAAGATTATCCAAATATTATAGGGACAGTGATATTTGAAGACATTTACGAGGACAAGTATACACTGTACGCCACGGCAGCAGGTCATTCGTCTTACTCTGCAGTTATTCTTGTATCCCCAGACAACACTGTCCGTGAAATCTTTCTACAGCGTACAACAGTAACCTACACATGGACTGTCACCCCAACAACTGTCACAGACGTCTATGAAATCACTCTTGATTCCACATTTGAAACATTTGTAAGTTTGTTTTCGGGCGATATGCATTATAAAATAATCATTTGGAGACAATCTTGCCCAACTTTAAAAAGAATTCAAGTTTTTAATGTGTTGAAGATGTTGAAATCCATTTCATATTGAACGGAGCTTCCGTATTTTGAAGTAAATTGAATACTTGTTATTATACAGCAATCAAAATAATACGAACAATCGCTCAGAATCAGAACTCAAACTAAATGTAAAATATTGTCGGTGGAAAGTATACAAATGAAACTTATGCCATCCAAAAAAATTTGTTCTCATTTGCATTTGTTTCTTGATAACTTATTACACTGCTTGCAAATAGTTCCTTGTGCTTGTATAATTTTTATAGAAAAGACCTGGCTTTAAATTTTCGACAACAACTTTATTTAGATCACATTATCATATTCATATGTTTTTTTATAATTTTCTCTCTCAAGGTTCCCATTCCTGTTGTGACCATTGAACCAGCCAAACTAGATACACTTCCGTTCGAGATTGGAGAAAAAGATACCATTGATTTTACTATAACAAACCATGGACTGATAAGAGCTGATAATCTTAGGTTTTCTCTGCCAACCAGTCATCCGACACTGTTCTTTAAATCGGTAGGTTTGTCGCCGTCGTTTCACATTTCAATAATATGACAATGATGCCCGAATATTGTACAGAAAATCTAACATTATACGCATATGCTTTCAGATATATTTTACATGTACGAACCATTTTTGTTTTTAGCAACATCATGTGTTAGACAAAACAATTTGTTAGAACAAGAGGTACCTTCTCAAAAGGAAATATGGATTATAAGTACATGTTTGTAAACAAACGGTGGCAGATTATTTCAATCAGATCAAGATTTCGACTGAGGTATTTTTAGTGAAGAGCTGTCATACGGTGCTTTCCATTCTTCTATCTGGTTGAAATGTAGGAAATAACATTCTACATTATTGTTCTGGGATTAGTGTTTGCTAACTGACTTCTTGACCAATTATGATAAAGTTTTGTTGGGTGTAAAATACTTTTTGTTTTAGACAATTGAATCGATTGGAGACCTTGATGCGAACTCAACAGTAATAGTTACCGTGAAAATAAAGCCCAAATCAAGAACAAAGCGCAGTAGTAGCTGTGGCATGCTGCTTTTGTATGACTACGTGTGTGGTGAAACACGTTCTAACAGCGCACCCGTTGTGTTAACTGGAAGCTGCGGAGGCGTAATATGGAGTAAGTTATTATAATTGTTTAAATATGGAATAAACAATTGCATTTCAATTGCATGGTATGACAAATACTTAAGATTAGTCGTCAGTTGAATATACTCAATGGCATTTAAAAATATTTCAATAACTGAGTCTCTCATATTTGCTCTTTATTTTTAACACGGACCAGTTTAATTTGAATTTGGGATTGTCAGTGAAAAATTGAAGTTCCTAAAAGTTGATGACAGATCTTGGTAAATTCCTTTTCTATTTTATATTATTTAATGTAAGCATTAGAAAAACATCGAAATATGTGTATATTTTTTTTTATTAAAAAATAGTTATTATTATTAAACCACAAAATTATGACTTTTCCACAGGAGGATAGATGAAACAAAAACATTTACAAAAATTCCGAAATATACAAACGCTTTCTTAGTGTGAATTGCATATCTACTACATTTTTTGGTTTCAAGTAGATTGTAAACATGTGAAAGACCAAGTTATGTGAAACTTACTTTGATACAGTTTCAGGACATGGACGTGCCTCAGGAAGTGGAACTGTAATTGTGTATAACCCAATTACACCGATGCCATGTGATTGTTATCAAGCAGTTTTGGAGAGTTGTATATTAGCCTACATACCTATTCCGGCTATTATTGGATGTCCATTATCGATCAAAACACTAGCTGGATCATCTGTACGTATAATAGACGCTATACAATTCTTGATATAGAAACAGGAAATGTGGTATGATTGTTTATGAGACAGCCATCAAAAACATATAACACACAAAACCACACCATATTTATTATTCAGCATGGCTGAACCTGTATTACAAACATCTAAAGGTTGCGCTAACGCTTCAATAATCGGCAAATATCCTCACCATAAGAAAGCTGTTAATTGCCCAAAAATTGAAATGTGGTGATATGCAAATGTAAAATAATAAA
>JAULBM010046399.1:0-10655 GCA_032357055.1 Geukensia granosissima | reverse complement strand
TGTGTTAAACTGACATATCACAATCTTGTTTCAATATTGAATATTTTTTAGTTGTTTTTGTATGAAATTAATTAAAAAAATAACTGGATACAAATTGTCAACGAGGTTCGAATTACACTGCGTTTTTGCAATGCCCTCAACACGGGTCAAACCCCCGCTATTGGCAAATGAGTTCAAATTAGCCGCGATAAAATGACAAGTAAGGTAAAGTTGGAAATTGAAAGATGAAATATGACACAATGTGTATGCCTACATTTTTTTCGGCCAATATCTTAATTGAAAATTATCTGGCATTTCAGGCTTTTTTGAACAGCCAAGTCATTTAACAAATTCTTTGTTTGTTTAAACGTTGTTTTTGATTTTGTATGTATTACTGTCTGGTAACTTATGACAGACTTTGTTAGATTTCTTTGACCGTGTATTTTGTAGACCTTACCCCTCATTGGTGTGCTTCAATGCACAGGTGTAGTGTCGTCGAATACCGCTTAAATTGGTGCTAGGGACCGTCTTGAACATAAGTGAGGTGTGGGTTTTTTCTATGTGTTGAAGGCTCACTGTGAATTTGATTTTAAGAACAGCAATCAAAGCGCTATTCCTTTGCTTGGAATTTACTTGTAAATATGAGATTTTTGTGTCATGAAAATTTACACCATATCTTTTCTTTCTATACAATGACACATCAATCGCGAACGTTTATCTTTGAAAGACGCATAGAACTTGTAGTGGTTTTAACTGGGTTTGTTCGATTCAACATTTTACAATTTTGGTGTTTTAAGAGTTATGACATGGCATGAAATTATAACTTTGGCATTTCTGACATTTGTTTTGTGAGTTACTATCAATTATATGTAAAACTTCAAAAGGATGATAATTATATCGACAATAATTGGTTATGGAATGCTTTGTTCTGTTTTTTACTAGATGTTCATATTAGGTTCTATAAAATACACTGTCGCATCACGCTAAGTTAGCTTGCGTCACGGTGATTTGAATATAAACGTAATAATAGTAAATGATTTGATATGGAATACAATGGTACAACGTATAATTTCATCCAGACCATGTGGAATCCATTTATCTCCAATAGATGACCGTGCACGCTATGACTAGACATCGTTTATTGATACAAGGTATTTTGAGGTGTGTTTTAGAAGTTACTCCGACATTCTGTAGTAAATATACATGTTATTTCAACATGCCTCCTTCTTCATAATAACAAACATTCATTCTTCAACCTGTCTCTAGTGAGATGATTAGAATTAATCAACTATTGGTTGTGAGAAGCGTATTAAGATTCCAATAAGGATCTGTCAGTTGATGCGATATTTCACATAGCATTCTTAATAAGCTTTGATTTGTTAGGACAGATTTCAGATGCTCAATCGATCTAATTAAGTTGTCTTTCACTTAAAAACTGATACCACCTTGACCAGATCATTTCCTCATAACAACTAGCTTAATACATGGATATAAATATATCTTAAAAACCCAAATGCAAGAATGAATGAAATAAGGCATTTTGTAATAGATATACGTAAAACTACCCGTATCAAAAAGCAGTGAGTATTCTTCTAGATAAATGAAGTTAATACTTGAAAATAGTATTTTGACTTGCACAATTAAAGAAACATCTATGAGATCTATGGAAAAATAATTCAAAATATAGTACAAATATATTTACAATTCTCTAATCTTTATAAACACGACCACGTTTTATTTCATTTTAATGACAGAAGATTTGGAAAAAACATTTGTACTGGTTAATGATAAAACCTTTCAGCATAAATATCGTCTATACTCTTAACTAGAAACAAAAAGTTCAAACGAGGGTTATTAATGAAAAACATCTATAGACACTACAAAATATATTGAATATTGTTTAAAAATAACTTACTTTAAGCTTTACCATTATTTCTGACATAGACAGATGTTAAGTACTAGAGTTAAGAGACGCAATGAACTATATTTTAACACTAAATTAGTCGTTAACTTAAAGCAATCGACATAGATATACAATGCTTTCGGAATACGTAAAGTAAGTAGATTATGGAGTGTGGCACTTATTTTCTAATTATAAAAGTAATAATTTGAAATAAACGCCGGAGACTGAATCCTCTTGCTAATGAAGATTTTTCACAAATATATTTACAAAGTGCTTCTCTGGGTTAGACTTCATTAGGTTTTCTGTCAGTGCTTGCGAGAAATGTTCCTTGAATAAACTTTACCATATACGCTGGTAATTTTATAAAAGCAAAACCTTTAAATATACTCTCCAACCAAGAGTTGGAAAGTCACAAATATCGTTTATAATATTGAATTGGTTAATACGCCCACTAGCAATTTTGTAGAAAAATCAGTCAACACAGAAAATAGAAAGGTGTACGTAACTGATAAAATAAAAAACCATACCACACACAGCGGGGTTAAACTTGTTTTGATGCATCAAATCTTTACCACAGTTGACTGAAAGCAAGCTTAGGGTGATTTTCCAGATAACAATATCAAACTCTCTTAACACAGGAAGTACGAAATACAGTCTTTAGAAATATTTGTACTGTATCGTTAAAGATATTAATTGTCAAACTAGGTTGTATGCAATGACTAAAAGAAACGAGGCTTACCCGGTTTTGCATGTTCTCATACGTAATGGGGAAACTATGGCGAAAAAAAGACAATTTATGTATCCAAAATAGCATAATCATTTGTTTATAAAGTTCGAAAGGGTATTAACCATAATCAATGTCACAAAGTGGAACGTCCCAAGTATTTGGGTAAAGTAAAATTGAGAGTGTTCATATAATATGCAAACAAAACCGAGTTTAAACGTTCTGACTAAAATGTCGAACCTTGACGATTTGTGCCCATTCTTTTATACAAATGTATATATAAACGCGTTATATGAAATGTTCCAAAAAATAATCAGTAGATTACTAAAGAGAATTGTCAATCTGAAATAATTGAGGTATAACCCGAAAACTCGTTATAAATCACAACTTTCTTTAAAAATGAGCAGTTCTTCGAAATATTTATCATATAGACCTCAAGCTGCTGAACCGCTTACTATTGTGGTTGATATTCGAAGGACGCATAATTTGAAGGCAGTGAAAATCTAAGGAGCTATGTTGTCCGATTAGAAGATGTGTAATGGATGTCAGTGAGACAGCCATCCACATTAAATTGTCAATCGCCATACTGTTTCATATAAAGGAAAAAAAACACAATAAAACATACTATTTGTTTGTTTTTATAATTGTTCGTTTCAGGAATGAAAGAAACAGACTACGCGAACACTTATATTAATAAAGAACTTTTAAATTCACATTTTCCAGAAAATGTGGACCGGGTGTAAAAGCTAAAATGTTTTTGCAACAGTTTTGGTCCTAAAATGTCCCTAATAATCTAAGTCGTTGATCCATCCACCCGGTAAACATACCATTTCCCATTTTGTCTGAACATTAATGTTTGTATTACTCTAACATATCAATTAGTTATCTGTGAATGACGTGGAAACACATGCATATTTCATACATTTTGTCCAAACATAACAAAATAATTAAATAAAAACAACAGCAAGATGGATGATACAGTTAACATGTGTCTACTCATAGTCTAAAATCAATCATATCGTCCACTCAAGGCCTGATATAATCAATCATAAACGATATGTAAAGTGTTAATTGATTGATTGATTGGTGTTTTACGCCACGTCGGCAGTATTTCAGCCTTATCATGGCGAGAACATGCATAATATTTACTAAAATGAAATCGAAAAAAGATATACAGTACTAAAATGGTCAATTTGGTTTATTTACAAGTAAAAAATAGTTACGATTAAACTATAAAACCGTTATGTAAAGTATTAATTTCAAATGAGAGAGAGCGTTCTGGGCATAATATCCCCTTTGTACAGATAAGCGTGTAAAAGTTATTTTTAAGTTAATGTCTAAAAGGAAACGTTTTATTTTTTAAACATTCTGAATATGTTTCTATGTTAATTCCTCTTTAATCACACAGACATAAAAAGAAGATCCAATTAAGGTGTATTTAGTATAAGTAAGTGTTATAGAAGTTTCGGCTGTTGATTGCTTCTTGTCACGAAATTAAAAGTAGAAGTAGAAGTACTTGTAGATCTACTACAGAAATTTAGTTACAAATGTCGTATAGAATTTAATTCTTCGCAATTCATTCTACGGGAACATCACCGTTTTCATTCATACAAAAGTCAGCCTAACTAAGAAATTGACATTACGGACAAAATGGGACAAGCCAGTGTAGAATACCCATGTGAGAGATCAAAAGTGCATAGTCCAAAGAGACGAGGCAAATTTGAAGAGAGAGGGAAGTTGGGTTTTTCATGTGAAGCAATATCCCAGCGGCAGCTGCATGTGGAGTATTTATACCTCTGGACTGATAAAGTTTTGCATCTTATCAGAGGGATATTGTTGTCAAGAAAGCTTCTTAACCAAGGATTTCTGGTAAAATTATTCTCTATCCGGACGTGATTGACCGATACGAAATGTCAAGTTTACAATCAACGGATATCTTCCCATTGTCGTAACTTTTATTCCGTTCTAATCGGTTGATTTTCAACGATTGAGACTGAAGGCTTGCTTTGACTACCCAATAACACATCAGGTGCCACTATTAGAGCTTGAATAGCCTTCCCTTTTGGAGCACCTGGCCATCTAGTAACACATCGGGTGGCACTATTGGAGCATGAACTGCTTTCCTTTCCGGAGCACCTGGTAATGTAGTAACACATCAGGTAGCACTTTTGGAGCATGAACTGCCTTCCTTTCAAGAGCACCTGGCCATCTAGAAACACATCGGTTGGTACTATTAGAGCAGGAACTGCCTTCCAGTCCGGAGCACATGCGCTCGCACTTTTTGGTTTGTCTTACTCGAGATTAAATTTTCTGTGTAGTTTTTTGTGTTACAAGTTTGTCTTTCGTTTTATTTTGTTGGCCATGAACTTGTTTGTTTTGATTTAACAGTGTCTGTCTGTCCCTTTGGTATCTTCGATTTTTTCGGCGACCCTTTCTTAAAATGCAAGGTTAAATATGGCCTTGATCTTTTATCAGAGGGGTTTGAAGTGGCGGACAATTTCGTGATGTGGTTAATTGCTCCTTGAGCCGTGTAATAAGTTTCCTTTTACCCGAAAGCAAACAACTGAAAGAAGATACTTCCACTATTTTCCAAAAATGTTCTTATTTCGTGACAAAAGAATTTATATACCTGCGTGACAAAAAAATGTAAAATTCTAAAAGAAATAGTAAATTATTCGTTTCATTTTCATTTAACATAGATGCAAAAATCCAATTGTAAATGTACTATTGAATCAACGCTTGGGGGTCTCTTATGATAATCATCTCAATCTCGGGGGTATTGTCTATTTTATCTAATGTTCACCAGGATAATCCGAAAGGATGGATAGGTTAATGAAATATTGGGAATATTCTCCAAGGAACAATAATATAATTGATGTATCTTTTATACTCGATGACTTGGTTATCTACCGACTGATTTATTTTATTGTTTTTGTCACTGTCTAGTGTCTATGCTACAATAACGTGATTCTAAAAGTGATATTGCTATTACACTACCATTTTATATTATTAAAGTCGTCAGTATCCGACGACCTCTGATTCCAATCTTTGATAATTCCCTTAGCGTATACAGAGTGCATTAATGTACATTGAAAGTTTTACATGCAACAGAAAATGGATACAAGACTTCTGTAGGTTGTAACCAGTTTATAAATACAGTCTATAACTTCGGATATAATTACGGAAAACGTTTTTTTTTTAATATTTCAGAGAGTAATGGTGATAAAGAGAATAAGACAAAGGTAAAGCATATAAGACACACAAACACCACAGAAAACAGACCACAACATGAATAGTATTTTAAATCAGAAAGTGAATTCCGGATGTTCGGAAAACTATGAACTTCCTGCATCATTAATGGAGAAACCTTCTGAGGTAAACCAAGAGTGGACAAGTCAAAAGATCATGATAAAACACAACAATACCTGCCTCCTACCTAGGTTGACATAAAGAGAGGATGAAAAAGAAACAGTAATGAGTAGAAAGATGACTTATATTTACCAATTGTGAATTTTGGTTCATGGGTCGCACCGGCATAGGCCTAATATCTCTTAGTCGACAAACACTAGAACCTAGAATAAGACACTGTCGAAACACGACAGAAAACAAGGACAAGATTAAATCGACCCTAACATGTTACAGTTTGGCAAATATATGGTGATTATATCTATCAAAATTTAAAAAGAAGGAGTTATATTATACCATTCGAAGATTGGACTAAAACAACCATATCAATTTAGTCTTATTATAAATAAAATATTTGTCATAATTATGTTTATCTTTAAACTCCCAAAAACCCATATGTTTTCCATGAGCCCTAAAATATTTCATGTAATGATTTGCAGTCGTAAACATCGTACATGTATAGTTTAAGTGCAGTAAGTTCACAATACGCCGTATATATTACTTTGGACATAATCTCAATGCAATCAGATGTCTTTGTCACTCTACCTTTAGACTGTAAGTTATTATATTTGTGGAATGTCTGATCTCTATCTCCTTCAGTAGAGTACATTCTTAGTGGATTTGACAAAATTAGGAAAGGGCAAAACAACGACCTGTGTGGGGAAAAGGTCGAACTGGGTAAGTAGACAGTTCATATCTCTGTAACAGAACTGTCTACTTACCCAGTTCGACCCTCTCCCCCCCATTTCGTTGTTGTGTGACGTCCAGTGGCAAATATTTCATACATACAAGGTTAAAAGCAAGGTCAGGCCAGGGAGTTTTCTTGTCGGATGATGCAAAATGGGGACAGTTTGTTTTGGTTCGAAATAGGAAATTAAGGATGAGCAGCTTGCCTCTTAAGGACCCTTATGATGACATGTTCCAAAGGGATCTTTCACGTGCTAAGAGCGTAGCATTATTGTAACACGGAACACGAAGGTATCAGTGCCATACGTTGGTTGAGAGTTTTTATATCCTATGCAAACAACGGACAACCCTTTAGCACTGGAAAACCCGAGTACCGTATTTCTCTACACCGGCTACTCTGGCGATGCTCGAGTACTTACACAACCAAGAAACAGTCATCCCTCTCGCAGAGAACACTCCTGCAGGAGAAGAAACCAAACTGCCTATTTAATTCCCATTTTATATTAATATTTGGGGGTAATTTACTTTAATGAGTATTTGTTCCTAATTACTGGTTTTATTGACTATTTGGTTTTGTCAGTTCTGTCGCTTTATGAATAATTCACTTTTATCTTTTTGTCAATGTACATTGTTTTTTACTTTTAATTTGATTTTATTCTCCCTTTACGCGTTCATTTTATGCTATATTGTCAGTTTTATAAAATACTATGGTTAAGTAAGTCACATTGCGACTGATATTTTACCGGTAATGTTACCCGATGAAATTGCCGTGATCAAGATATTGTAAACACTAGGTTAATTTCGCTGCTACATTGACCGCCGTGTAAACATGGTATGTCAATAGAAATAGTTGTATTTCTGGTCGTAATTTGATTCTCATGGGACATAACTAACAATGAATGTTTTACTATATTTCCCAACAGTATACATGGTATATTTGCAGTCTTTACTTACTTGTCTCTCACATATCATTTAGTAAATAATTGCGTGTCTGTTTTGTAATTCCAGCATTTATAAGATCGATATTATTAGTTGGCATACCTAAATTTTCCATATTTAATTAAGATTGGTAATTTTGTATTTTTAAACCACTAAGTCGATACCTCTGCTGGTGGAACATTGGTCCCCGAGGGTATTCACCAGCCCAGTTGTCAGAGTTGTCGGGCATGAAATTTATCAAACAATGATTTACAGAAATTTGGTGCATTTACTAAAATTCTAAAATACTGAAAATACGGAAAGGCCTTGAAAAGTAACGCACTTAGTAGTGGTCCTTGCCGTCGGATTTGGCTTCCCATTTCGATTTGTTTGGATTTGAGTGCTTCTTTTGCTATATTTGAATGTTTTACTTCCAATTTTTTGGTTCTAATGCTACTGGATGAGAGGTTACTCCTTTAAATGTACATATACCATACCTAATAGCATACCTAAATTGTCTATATTTTTTAACATTGGTTATTTTGTATTCTAAAGAAGAGATTCTCGTTAACCACAGGTCGGTGCTGTTAGGTATGTTTGTTATTTACACCAAAAAGACGAGTCGGATCTTACTCCTTTATTCTGGACATCAAAACTACACAAGTGTCCATACAAAGAAAGACATATAGCGGGCTAATCTAGGTGCACCAACAAGCCTACTTGTTACAAGTTACTTTCAATTATATTGTCTACTGTCAAGGTAGGCCTTTAAAAGTAGTGTGATACAGCGTTGTCCATTACCGGTGCTACTCAAATGTGGATATTAAAAAAATTCTGAAGATCTGCTTCAATACCTCAAATCCGATTCTTTTAAATTTTGTGCAAGTATTAATATGTTTGAATTTTCAACTCTTTATACCACGAGTCCAAATTCACAACTTAAAGACCGTTTTAGAAATTCATACGTCAGTGTTCTGTTAAACAAAATGGAAATCAAAGATATAAATATTTGTTTAGGTAAAAGATGTGATACTTTGTAAGCGAACATATCGTTTGTACTTATAAATACAATGAAGATGATATGCTTAAAATGCTGGACTTTCTTATTGACAACATTTTTGTAAAATTTGCTGGGCGAGTTTTATAACAGACCTTTGGCCTTTGAATGGGCACAAATTATCCGCCAATACTAACCGTCTTGTTTTTGAACTCGTATAAAACAGAAGAAATTCAAAGATACCAAAGAAGCAGACAGAAATAATTGCTCCGGAAAGGGTAGCAACTCCTGCTCCACTGGTGGCACCCGTCATGTTACTCAGAATTCATTCATGGACTCCTGCAAAAAACAAAAAGATATTACCTAATCGTTAAATTTTACTTTTCTCTATGTCGATGATGTTTCGTTATTGCATAATCTTACGTTCAGTTGACCAAATATATCCCAGCGAACTAGAAATTAAGGAGATCAGAGACTCAACAAAATAAGCTTATACCTAGATTTATTCCTCGAAATTGACCAAGAGGGAAAACTTGTTTAACGACAAACGGGATGACTTCAAATGTCCTATTGTAAACTTCCCATATTTATGTGGCAATATTTCTGATTCCCCTGCCTACGGGGTTTCTGTTTCGCAGTTCATTCCATTCTCTCGTGCTTGTTTCAAGTATCAGGATTTTCTGAAGAGAGCATTGCTGTTTTCGTATAAATTACTACAACAAAGATACATCCAATAAAAGTTAAAAAAGTCTCTCCTCAAATTCTATGGTCGCCATCATGAATTGGTTGATCTATTTGGTATCAGTGTATTTCAACTAGTTATTGACCTGTAACCGGTAATACAACAATAAGTTGACCTCTTCTCGGATTGACGTTGACTCGGATTAGATCACCATTAGAGTTTAAGGATTCCACGACGCAAGACAGTAGGTGCTTTACCTTCCGGAGTACCTGATCCCACTCCTGTTTGGTAAAGGAGTTCATGGATTTCAAGCATTTGTTCCTTGTTTAAAAATTTGTTTTGTCTTTTTGATCAATGCACTCTTGATCTCTCACATGGGTATTTTACAGTGGACTTTCAATGCAACAACTAAACACATTGATCGATTTTTTCAATTGTACATGTTAATTTTTTGAATTGTGTTTTTCCTCACAAACTTTTAGAAGTAATGAGGAGAGCATTGAGTGCTAAAAATCTAGTCAAGTCCTGTTTATAAACGGCCCTCGGCTCGTCGTGGTACCTCATATCATCATTCAGACCAACTAACCCGATTGTAAACCTGTTTCAAACCTGTAAGCCTTAATTTCTATTTGTTGTCGTGTTAATTGTTTTATGTGTATAAGTTTGCCCATTTGTGTGAAAAGCTTTATATTTGATCTTTGCTGTGAGAATGTGGGCTTTTTAATTTATGTCTTGTGGTGTGAATCTATTCAAAGTGGGAGTTCTTAAAGTAATTTGTATGTTCTGTTTGTAACTGGCGTAGTGTTATATTTGTGATCTGTGGTTATAATATTCAGTCAAATTTTATTTTTATTTATACATGGACATTTAAGACACTTCAAAGCTTTAGATTTTCGTTTGATAGTACTATTGTTTGCTACGTCAATTCTTTGCAAAATCAAATCATCGGTATTCTTCATAGTAACTTTGCTCGGTTATTTTCTTTTTTTTTCTTATAAAAGATAATCGAAGATAGCAAAGGTGCAGACAGAAATCGTTAAGTCTTAAGACAGACAAGACCATGGCCAACAAAATGAAACGAAAGACAAACAGAGAACAAACAACACTACACTGAAAACTAGAGCAAGAGTAAAGGTGCGTTTACACGATCAAACTCTTTTCGTCAAACTAGCTCATGTTCCTTCAGACTTTTGCTGTGCACCTGTTTTAAACTCGAGTTTGACAGTGTAAACACCTAATCCAACTTGTTTGACAACTCCATCAAATATTGGTTAAGAGTTGGAAGAGTTGTCCAACATGTTTGATGGGGTGTTTACACGATCAAACTTGAGTTTGAAACAGGTGCACAGGTAAAGTTTGA
>JAULBM010046388.1:0-10655 GCA_032357055.1 Geukensia granosissima | reverse complement strand
TTATGGTATGGACTCTGGTTCATTGTTGAAGGCCATAATGGGACCTGTAGAAGTTAAAATTCTACTGTCACTTGGTGCAGGGGCGGATTCAAGGAGGGCGTAGGGGACGTACGCACCCTTTCTCCGCCCAAAAAGGAAAAGTTGTATTAAACTATAGAAGGAAACAGTGCGGATCCAAAGGGGGAGGTATATTTATAGGAAAAAAAGTTCAAAAATTTTTTTTCGCCTCGCTCCGGTCGCCGATTTTCAAGACTTATCCCCCTTTCAAAATTCCTGGATCCGCCCCTGACTTGGTGGGTGGCTGTCTCATGGACAATCATGCCACATCTCTATTTTTATATTTGTATCAAAGGGACGGACTTTAAGACTGCCACTGTAAAAATTGTTGGTTGGATAGGCGGAAAATTTAGCCTTGTAACTGGCCGCCTAAGGACCAATCATAAAGAGCCGTTGCAAGGGGTCTTTAGCGTGCTTAGGGCGTGGCATTTTATACACGCGGTGTATTTAACGTCTCCCTCTGGACGGATTGTGAATTTATACATCCCCCACAATAAGGGATCCCCTTTTTCGAGGACTAGTGGCTCCAGGAGGGAGATACCTGTTGCCTATTCTTTCCCCGGCACAACCTTCGAGAAGGGGAGTTCGAGTATTTATAAATCCCGTTCGAACTAACGGACGCAAGAAATGATACTGTGCCAAAATATTGTTATTCGTTTTAACTGGATTCCCAGCCTCGTGATTTCAAAAACTGTTGACGAGTTGTAAAACAACCAAATGACCATGCATTCCATCAAATTAAAATCGGTGATTTTTTGTACATTTTTTAAACGAAAATATTAATATTTTCAGATGTTTCAAACGTATAGTTTAGAGGGAAAATGTTGTTTTGCTTCGGTTCTCATGACTAATTGGAATTTAAGGTTATTCGTTGTCCAATCAGCCGCCTTATGTAAAATAATAGGAAACTAAAGGAGAGTCTAGCGTTAATCCTTGGAATATCTTAAAAAAGCAGAATTGTTGGTTTTATTTCTTTCGGTATTTCTTTTGCAAAGGGGTAGCCTTTCGGTTTTTCTATGTTGATTGCTGCGATGATTTTATTATATTCATTTTTAAGTAATGTGTTGATCTTTTATACTCAGATTTGTTGTTTGCGGACCCGTACACTCCTCTTTGTCAACGGACAATGTCTTGACGTTGCCTCCATTCAAAAGAGTCTCGCGGAATCTGTCCTTTGAACCGACAATCCAAAAAAATCAACAGAAAGTCCTAAATATAAAAGGGGTTTAACACGGTCCGCGAGACCCGAGACCATTGGTTGATTGCACCCATAAAATAAAGCAAATTTACATAGTCGAAAAAATTAACATTAGACCCTATGGGGAAATTTTTTATTTCAAGTTACAAAGAATTTTCAACTACAGCTTCAGCTGCGGTAAAAAATTAGAATTCCAACGATATAAAATTATATATTTTATTGTAAAACTTTTGCTACGGATTCACTTTAGTTGTGGCAAAATTTGTTTGGTGTACTATAGTTTCTTTTAAAAGATATTTATAGATTCATGAAATGTCAGTTGACGAGCCGGCCACACAAAATAACGACCGTTAACAAAGTCTGTTGACGGGATTTACCTTATGAAAGTATATTGTTTTATGTTTCCCGTGAAAATTAATATCCCCCCTTACGAAAAAGAATTAAAAATATCACTATATCAAACGTCTTTATTGTATTCGCAAATAGAATAACGATAGTTAATCCTCAACGTGATTTTTATTAGGAAACGTGTGACTTTTTATTAATATCACATTAAATCTTAACTGTAAGTCTGGTTATGAATTAGCCACAAAACCAGTAGTAAATTTAAACATGACTAAAAAGCCTTATTAGGGTTATAAATATTAATAAACAGAGCGTATTGTTAGGTATAAATATAAAAATATCTAATGTGGTATTGATATGCATTAAAACAAATATGTTTTTATATTGTACTGTTAAAAAAATTTTCATTCTATTCTATTAATTTCATGTGTGAAATCAAATTATATAAAATGCAATTTATAATGCCATATGCTCCATTCATAGTCACAAATTTCACTACTTCTCTGAGACCACTGAACAGATTTTTAACAAACTTGGCAGAAATGTGAGACAGGGGGTCCTTTACCAAATATTTGAAATTGGTGCCGATAGGAAGTTCAAAACGGCCGCCAGGGCAAATTTTGTGTTCTGATTGGTCCAAATTTCAAACATCTTCCTGTCAGAAACTACAAAGTGGTTTGAATTGGTACTTTGCAGATGGTCCTGTATTTAACTTGTGAATCGTTTGCCGATCGGAAATTCAAAATGGCCGCCATGACGAAACTAAGTTTACCATTGGACCCTATGGGAATTTCACATTTTCATCTTTTTCTCTGAAACCACTGAACACATTTCAACCCAACTTGGCAGAAATGTTAAGCAGGTGGTTCTTTGCCAGATTTGTGAAATTGGTGCCGATTCAAAATTAAACATGGCCGCCAGGGCCAATTATGCGTCTTGATTGGTCCAAGATTCAAACATCTTGTTAGAAACTACATAGTGGATTGGATTGTTACTTTGCAGAAATGATTGTTAGATGGTCCTGTACTTTTGCCAATCGGAAATTAAAAATGGCTGCCATGACGAAACTTAGTTTCACATATGGAAGCAAAGTTGACATGAAGGATCTATTGAAGGGGGTTTTAAAGTAAGCTCATTTTAAACAAATCGGACAAAACGTATGACCACCATGGACGATTCCTGTAACATAAACAAATCTCCTCCTCTGAAACTGCTCGGCCAAATGGAACAATAATTGAAAGAAAGCACCCATGTGAGGACTTTAATGAAGTATTGTCCTTTCGTTCCGATTCGGAAAAATATATCTGCCATAAATGTTTCTTGATTTTATTGACTGATACATTGACTGATCCTTTGAAACTGCTTGGCCAAATGGGACAATAAAATATCCATATTTCTTCTCGATTAGACTGAAAACATGACACCGATGGATGACAATTCTTTCTGATTGGCTGATACATAAAAAATCCATAAAAGGCCAAATGAAAAATTTGACAGGATCATCTGTGGGAATTCTAAAGAATGTTAAAGAACAATCATAGACACTATTAAATGTTTGTTTCTAACTGGCCGAATGTCAGGTGCGCGAAAAAGGCTCTGTATTTTGAGCCTCTATTTGACATTAGTTGGATAAAAGTTGTAATACCAAACATTTAGGCACTTTTTCAATTTCGATATTTGTACGAACGAATAAAGGAGAAGTTTCGAAAAGGGCCGTTTTCGGATAAGAACAATCTCCGAAACAGAGAGTATAGTACTAACTTCGTCAGACATATACATCTCTGCCATTGATGTTCCGACATTGCTTCCCTGGATTGTGACGTCAAAATAGTTTTACGTCAAAAAATTATTGCGTCACAAGCAGGTATGACCGCCATGAGAGGAAGCACATAAAATGGCGTAATCACGTATGGCAGAGTCGACTACTGGAGCAAAGTCCGAAACAGTGGTGATATGTCCTAGCTTTGACTTATAAGCTGAGGTACGAACGTAAACTGGCATAAAGTACGAACGTTGACCGCTGTTTGGAGCTTGCTACTGGAGGTTTTACTGGACGCTAGGAGACTCTGTTTCGAAGATTGGGATTAGAAATAAAATTAGGTATAAATCTGAAGTGTTATATTTTTGCAAACTATAATAATATCTTTAAGACATAAGTTACCTTATCAATAATTTCTGGATCTTCTCCGGTTTTGAATAACAAGACAAGAGAAAAATGGCTACGCCTAAATTTTAAGAATTTTTAATTTGTCATCCAATTTAGATGGGTTTTCTTTATTTGATTTCTTGTGAAAAATGCCGAAAAAGTTTCTCTGAGTTTTTCTTGCACCTTGCACCGTTTGTAAGATGAAAGAGGTTGAAGGAACCCGAAAATGTAATTGTCTAGGTATAGATTTTGATGGATACCTTTCAGTGAGTATTTTTGATTGGACGTCAAAATTTATGCTCTCTCTTTTCGTTTCCTAGATAATTTTCTGTCAAAGTTGATAAAAACTTTGATTTTGGACGATCTTAAAATTTGAATTTTTTTATCTTACTTGAATGGAGTTTGTTTTAAATAATTTCTTGTTAGACATGTTTTCGTAACGAAAGCATTTACCGTTTTGATATAAAAGGACCGGTCGCAAAAATGTGATATTGCAAGAGGTAAAATTAAACAAATATAAATTTTTCGTCTAATTCTGATGTTTTTTTTTATTTAACAAGTCTCATAGAAAGCTGTCTGTAGTATGTCAACGAATTTTCTGTCAAAGTTGATAAAAACTTTGATTTTGGACGATCTTAAAATTTGAATTTTTTAACCTTACTTGAATGGAGTTTGTTTTAAATAATTTCTTGTTAGATATGTTTTCGTAACGAAAGCATTGACCGTTTTGATATAAAAGGACCGATCGCAAAAATGTGATTATGCAAGAAGTAAAATTAAACAAATATAAATTTTTCGTCTAATTCTGATGTTTTTTTTTATTTTACAAGTCTCATAGAATGCTGTCTGTAGTATGTCACAGATTTTCTTTTTTTTTCTTATCGTTTTTGACATAAAAGTTGTCAAGGTGGCCGCAAAGTGCAATCGAACAGGAAAGGCAATTTTGGGGGTTTGTTTTAAATGACTCTACAGAGTTCACAGTTTTTATATCATAGACTCAAAAGGGCCAAAAATGAGATGATGCAGGAGATGAGAAATTTTTATTGGAGTGTTTTTTTACTTAATCTATCCCTTTGAGAGCTTTCAGTGGTAGTAAATGTTCAGATTTTCTCTATCTTTTGTCATGTTATATATAAAAAAGGGTCATGATGGGGAAAAAGTTCAATATAACCGTGCCTACAGTTTTGTGCTGAGTAGAAAATTTTCATTTTTCATCCGATTTTGATGGGGTTTTTCATTGGATTCCTCTAAGAAAGTGCTTTTGTATGTTTGTCAGCGAATGGTTTTGTTACATGTTAACGTTTTCGAGAAAAATGAGACAAACGTTTTTTTAAGAACTGTTAAATTTTCATCCGAATTAATGTTTTTCAAATGATTTGGGGAATATTCAAAGCATTTTATCTATATCATACTGTTTTTCGAGTAAATGTCATTTTGTTCCAAGTGCGTGGGACTTCTACTTTTCATCAGATTATGATGTTTTTTTCAGCGGATTGCTCTCAAAGAATATGCTCAGCGATATCCTTTGATTCCTGACTTTATTTCATGCTTATCTATTGAGGTCATGGTTCAGCTGTAAGGCGGGGGACGCTGAGCGCTGTTGTCTCTTTGCTAACCTAACCGAAATGTGATGTATGTTGTGCTGGGTACATGATACAAGCAGACAAAATTGGCGGTGAGTTTTCATAAATCGTAAGATTTGTATCCTTCTCCATAAACTACATACATGTAATTACGAAATTTTTCTCCTGTGTCGTGTGAAGGTCGTAAAAACTTCCCCGTGCTTGAGTTGTATGCTCTTATTTATTTAGGAATTTATGTTGGAAAGATACAGTTAACATCTTTTCAAAGTTGTTATTTGTTGATTTTCCTTGTTGTTATCAACGACGTTCATTATTTCATGAACTGTATTCCATTTTGTCCAGGAATGTTACAAGATATTCATAAAGTTTGACTGATCTTCCTCATTTTGGCTACTACAGTGTCTAATGAAGGTTAACCCAGAAAGGCACTTTACACGCAGATAAATTAGGCTTTTTGAATATTTGCTATATATATTTGGTTACTAGTATATGTAAGATATGCATCGTGTCTTTCTGGCATATATTGCATATTTTTTACTTGTTGAATTTTGGACTTTGTGAAGATAATCTTACTTAGTGTAATATTGGACCCCGTGAAGATAACATTATTTAGTTAAATATTGGACCTCGTAGAAATCACCTCATTTAGTTTAATATTGGACCTTATGGAGATAACCTTACTTTGTTTAATATTGGACCTTTTGGAAATAACCTTCCTTAGTTTATTATTGAACATTGTGGAGATAACATTACCTAGTATAATATTAGACCTTGTTGAGATAACCTTATTTAGTTTAACATTGGACATTGTGGAGAAAACCTTTCTAAGTTAAATATTGGACCCTGTGGAGATAACATTTAGTTCAATATTGGACCTCGTGGAGATAACCATATTAAGTTTAATATTGGACTTTGTGGAGATAACCTTAATAAGTTTAATATTGGACCTTGTGGAAATAACCTTACTTAGTTAAATATTGGACCCTGTGGAGATTACATTATTTAGTTCAATATTAGACCTCGTGGAGATAACCTTATTTAGTTCAATATTGGACCTCGTGGAGATAACCTTATTTAGTTTAATGTTGGACCTAGTGGAAATATCATTACTTAGTGTAATATTAGACCTTTTGGAGATAACATTACTTAGTTTAATATTGAACTTTGTGGAGATAATCTTACTTAGTAAAGTATTGGATCTTACTTAGTTCAATATTGGACCTTGTGGTGATAACCTTATTTAGTTTAATATTGGACCTTGTGGAGATATCATTACCTAATGTTATATTAGACCTCGTGGAGATAACCTTAATAGGTCTAATATTGGACCTTGTGGTGATAACCTTACTTAGTTTAATATTGGACCTTGTGGAGATAACCTTATTTACTTCAATATCTGACCTTGTGGAGATAACCTTATTTACTTCAATATCTGACCTTGTGGAGATAACCTTATTTAGTTCAATATCTAACATTGTGGAGATAACATTATTTAGTTTGATATTGGACATTGTGGATGTATATGTCTGACTATCTTCCTTGGTAAATTGAATTGCATATATTGTAGCAAAGCTTTGTCGATGGTCCCTATATTCTGATCACTGATCAAGCTACAAACCGGGTTTAAATTGGATGCTTTCTTAATCTGTCACAACTTTTATACAGCTGTATACTTGAAATTATAAAACATGTTTCTTATACTGCGGCACTAAGGTCTTGTTTTATGTTTAACAAAGCGCAATCCTATTAATAAATCCAAATTTTAAAGATTATTTTTTTTCATTTTAATGGTCATGATTATATTGTTAAATGTTCATGAAATGGTTTCTTTAAACTTTTTAAAGGTTTGGCTAGTTGCGGAGATTGTCACGACATGATTTTGCCGAGTAAAATCGTTCGAGAATTTTTGTCAGTTAAAACATCTACGTTTGATTTTGAATATTCCAGGACAAGAGCATAACTTTTCTTTTACTATGTCACTCGGTTGCTGCCAATTGAAATTAGTCAATTTCAACGATCAGCCTTGTAGTACGAGGTGAGTCGACACATGTCTTAATTTTTATCTCCACACAGTATGGTAAGGTTTCGTAGTAAGGGCAGTTTCTTAGGTTTAGGTTTATATATTGTTAAATGTTCATTGCAATCTTACCTGTGTAATTTGTACTTGACCTAGTTTTCATGATCCGGTGTAAATGCACAAAATGTAAAGCCTAAATTAAACCTCGTTTTCGCATTCAAAAATGCATATATTTCATGTATTTGTGACAGTAGGATAGGGGAATTTAAGGAAAAAACTTTTATTGTCCAACACAAAAACACATGCAATCAGGCTGAAAAATCTGTTTTGAGATATCGACAAAAAAAAAGTTAAAATAAAACAAATGCCAGAATAATTTTCACGTGGAAACTATATATTTGTAGTGCCTAGTGTATTTGAGGACGATAAAATGGAATTTCTACTTCTACACATACAAGTCATGTAAGTCGCCGGTCAATTCTGCTTTTGTTGGTTATCTGTTTTTTCAAGCTACAGAAAAAACCTTTTCCTATTTCATTGTGTGTTTATTAACCCATGTATACATTTCAGGTTTCATAGGTGTCTTCATTCAATGTAGGTATTCAAATTAAGTTTACAATTTAAGAAAATTAATATTAAGCAATGGAATTTTTATTTCCAAAAAGTAATGGTGTTTTTCATTTACAAAAAAATAATGTTCAAATAATTGACAAGACAATTTAAGCCACCACTTTCGCATAAATTCCGTAGATCCTCTATAAATAAAAGACAAAACTAGGTCTTGATTGTGCTCTAAATTGTAATTGTGTAGTAATATACCTAATGCAAAGATAATTCACCAAAATCCTCTACTGACATTTCTATAGAGAGAAATTAATTGCTTCCTTCAACAGAAAGCCGAAATGTCAAGCTATAGCGGATATCTGCACAAGCTGCATTTGTTTGTTACTATCGATCCATTATTGATGTTCTGTGGTTCTGTCAGCAGACGAATGTGTACGAAGAAAAGCCAGTCAGCAGACGACAGAACATGAAGCGGGTAGAAAATGTGATAGAGGGGTTTCAGGAAGATTGTTAAGGTAATTAGTTTTTTATTAACATTTTTATGCGATATTCTAAATTCAATATTTCGTGGTATTAATATTACTATTTGCCAACGAAATATGTACTGAGGTGATATTCTTTTCTTTTATGATGTTTAGTTGATGTCAACAGCTTGTAATATTGCTGTTAAATGCTCGGCATCGTTGACATATTAAGACATTAATATGACATAATTAAGACATGATATTAGGCGATACTCATGTTTTTGATCATAGAATACATTTGCTCTCTTCGGAAGGGGACACAAAACTACACTATTCAATAGTGTGCTGTATCAGACCTGATTAATTATCAGAGTGTTGTCCAGCGCCAAACATTTTATGTATTTTTAGGAAGAAAACGATACTTAATCAGATGATTTAGACAAATCTCCTCATAGTAATTTTGTTTTCGAGCACTTCGAAGCACATCTTTTATTATATCAGTGTTATCAGTATTATCATGTTTTTATCGCACAAAAAATAACGGCGCAGTATTTGTTCGATTTTAATAATGAATAGAATGCAATTGTGTGTAAACGACGGTAGTTTCATTTTCTGATGCTTCTGAAAACATTTGGTTTTGCTTACTTGTGTATATATTTAAATTATGAATAAAGCAACATTTAAAAACTTGTATCACTTTAAGGCCATTTAAAATAACTACACTTTCAAAGAACGTACTAGAATTTTTTTTAAATCGAACAAAATTTATTTCAATTATGAAAGCCATAAATTGTTATTGGAATTACTCATTGCAAAAAGTTAGAATAATCTAATTATTTGAGGCAATTATTTTATTTTATACCATCTGTATATAATCGATAACAAAACGAATATTTACAAAGAGGCCAAACCAAAGCGTTGTTTAGTTGTTTGAATACATCAAAAAAATTATTAAAGAGGTTGGGCCAATTTCCCCGGAAAATTGTTCACTTAGAGGGTCAATTTTCAAATCGTTTGTTACTCGACAAGAAATTATACATTCGATAAGTAAAATTACCTGTTTATAATATAATATTTTGTCAAAATTTTGCGATTTTAAATATTCAAAATGGAAAAAAATTGGAAACAAAAATGGACTAAAGCTTAATTTTAACATTTTAAAGCGATTTTTGACATTATCTCATGTTAATCCCCATCAATAGACCTTCATTACCAGAAAAAAGTACGACTTTTTAGAAACTTAATCTGTACATGTACAAAAATTTAGTTTGGTTGTCAAGGTCCTTCATACTTTAAAAACAACTTTTTACAAAAAACTTGACCGTACTTTGATGTTACTCATATATCCGTTTAAAATCGTAATTCAAAACATGTCCACTGTGGTCGTGTGGTAAAGCGTGCAGACAGTTGTACATTTAATATGAAGTTATATTTTCTGAACGAGTTCAAATCCTGCAGGTGACATTTTTTTAAATAGTAACAATCTTTCTCTTTTTTACCCCAGTGTTTGGTTGTATTTTGAAATTGAAATGTCACACATAAGCTTTATTTAGAATATAAATACAAAACCTAATATTTTAAATGTGCCCATGCTAACAAGTTAAGGGTACTTTTAACAATAGCCATAGCCTATTATCAAGGTAATTTACCTGTCCGTCTAAAATAATATTTTCAGAATGACGGTAATCGTTTAAAATAAGATGCATGTAATTTATTTATAAAACCTATATTCAATGAATAGTCCTTTTCCCATGTTTTGTCTATGTTTCATTGTTTGTAAGATAATTTTTTTTCCACATTCTCAACTGACTATAAGTTTGTAAAGACAGAATAGCTTTTTCATTGTTTAATTAAATTAATAAAAAACATCTTACAATATATATGGATACGGTAAATTTCCTCAAGAAATGAAAATACTAGAGCCAATATCATAATGGTCAAGCCTCCCACTGACTAGCCACCCTTAAAAGTTTACGTAGTCATAAATATCGCAGTCCAATACTCAAAGGAGTAGGTATGTTAAGCCCCATATTTGGCCCAAATTTTAGATTTTGTGATACAACAAACAGTTTTTGTGAAAATGTTGTTTAATAATAGTCTTTTAATAATTTCTATACTTTTCGTTATTTCGACAAAATGAAAGTGTACATTTGACTATTTTGACAAGAATTTTACATTTTCGTTAAAAATACTCAATTTTTGGTGGTGTTTTGTTCAAAATAGATATGATCGCACAAAAACATCACGAAGATATTTTAACCAAACATTTGTACTTGATAGA
>JAULBM010046377.1:0-10655 GCA_032357055.1 Geukensia granosissima | reverse complement strand
TCTGAGATATGTTCATCAAAATATTATAGGTGAGTAATGGGAATGTGCAATAGTCAAATAGACTAGAGATACAACATATCGATCGGATCACTCGAATAGGCAGTACGTCAGTACTTTGATTTTAGTCGAGTAGGCGTTCGGGGAATAAACCGATGTCAAGTGAAGACATTATCCTTCCTTAAGTGAGATGAGATTTTAAAAGAGAATATGCTATTACGGATCCAATTATCTTGTCATACGTTTTATAAATCCAGTAAATGCGTTATAAAATATCACCGTAATTGTGTAAAAAGGTAAAATGTTTAGTTGTTGGTGATAACAAAACTTGACCATTTAATATTTCACTCGAATGTAGTCGTTAACCTTTATTTAGACTTTCTTACTAAATTAATATATACAAATATAGTATGGAATAAATTAAAAACAATTTAAACTGTAGCTAACACCTAATAGTAATATTTTATCATTATTTGAGATGACAGAATAAGTTGTTTGTGTATTCAAATCTTTTTTTTAATATTCGTATTTGCTGAAGAAGATTACACAAGACGTCATTTATCACTACTACAGTAAGAAACAGTTAGAAAAATAACATAACACCAACTGATAATTACACAAGGAAAGGTTTGAAGGATAAAACAACCTATTTTTATATTTTTAGATAATTTTATAGGCAAATTTGTATTAATTTTTGTGTAATACTACTTATATGTCAAATTATCAGTTAACCATATGGTATTTATCTAAAGGATTGGTATCGCACTATTACCAGATTGCACCTTAAAAAACAACTTTACATGTTTGCAGAATATTCGTCTGATATTTATACTGAAATTATTTACGTTACTGCAAAGTATATACTGTTGCAACTAATCTTAACCATTGTATGATGAGCTAACTTCGATGGAACAATACTTGGTTCGCATTTATATATGGAATATAAACAACATGTTTGGTTTCAATCAATTCGGTAATTCTACAAAAATTCTTTGGTAACTTCACTTTCATTCCTTTGCTTAACTTAAGTCGCTGGCAAGCAGCCATCTTTGAAGATTGATCATGCAGCGCCCAAAACATTCGCACAATATTGGATTTTAATTCATTTAGCATTTCTCCACAAAAATATTAAGCAACATTTTATCAATCAATCAATCTATCAACAAAATGTCTTTCGTATGTTTTTTCTTTGCTATAAGTTGTCCAAGGCTCGCAGCCATATTATAAGAATAAAAAAAACAATATTTTATTGTCACTCAAGACGCCCATAAATGAGCTGATAATTAAAATGAATAACAGTAAACAAATGATTTCGTTTTAATTACAGTGATTAAATACATGTATATGACAAACAAATACACAAGAAAATGATAAAATAGAACTTTTAAAGGAGCAACATGCAATTTGTCACAAATTTATATTTATATTTTATATGATTATATAATGGGCATACCACCAGTGACTCACACAATCCTAGTTAAAACTTTGTCATCAAATAACGTTGTCTTTTGATGTGTAATTTGATAAAAAGAACCCCAACGTTTTTTATTATCATTTCGCTGTCTTCAGAAGACATTAACCACATTAATTTTAAAACTTAGATAGATTAATAAATTTTGCAATCATTCTATTATATTTTGAATTATTTTAGACCTATCCTGTTCCAGAAGTGGACATTGGTGAAGAAAACGTGTTTAAATTTCATGATTGCTTAAAGCGCGAAGTCTCTCTTCCATCCGACGCCCCAAATATCTTTTTTTTTAAATTTCCAACCACTGCACACTTATTCGAATTTTGGTTTATATAACAACCTCTGATGTTGTTTAAAAATAACTAAATATTTTTTCTAATGAAATATTATTTTTAAAATGTTCTGTTAGTTATGAGCTTTTGCCACAGCTGTTACCATTTCTATTGTTACAAAGTTCAGAATGCCAGATATTGTTATATTTTAATTTCAGCTTCTTATAAATTATTGACTTAAGCACTTATTTGGTTTTCATTAGTGTTTTTATATCAGTATCAAGATAATTTATCAAATTTTCTAAACAGGTATACCAACACTTTTTATTAGCATGATGTAATGATTTGGAAACAACCAAGGCTTCAGATAAGAAGAGATATGTTGAATCTAACAAAGGTCTATAATATTTCAGAAGATAAAACAACACCTCCAAATTTATTGAATATCTACCCTTTTCCTTAATACAGCCTTGTTTGTTGATTTATTTCCAACACTTAAAGATTATTTACAAAATTGAGAATGAATAAGTTCTTGCTTTAATTCTTTGCATAATTTAAACATTTTTTCATTTTTTTTATTTGTTTATAACAAATTTTCCCCATAATTCGCTTCCATATAAAAGTACAGGTTTGACGATATGGTCAGATTTATGAGAGAAAGAGTCACTATGTTTTATTAGCTAAGTTCAAAACTCTTTTAAATTTTAATCCTCTATTATCAAGGTCTTATTTGGCTTTAGGTAAGCTTCCACAAGCACTGTAATAAACATCTACAGGTATTTATATCTATTTGATCCATAAATATGATATGATATGAATATGAATATGAATATGAGAGATCAGCTATAAAAATAAAAACTTATTAAAAGATTATTTATGCTGTAATAAATTTTATTAGTGGTTCCACAAAAGAAGTCATTTGTATCGAATCTCTAATAAGATCGAACGTTAAACCTATTCCCCGACTAGCGCCAATCTCGAATAAACAGTCGGCACCAATATTCAAAACATGTTCATCACCTCATAAGAAAAATGATAGGTTTGGTTTTAAAATAATCAATGGTTCCTATTAGACAACATTTTGATCTGTTTTCCATAAGGTCATATGTCATTTTAAAATAATCAATGGTTCCTATTAGACAACATTTTTATCTGTTTTCCTTAAGGTCATATGTCAAAATAAGTCACCTTCTGGCGTCAACCGAGAATTGATATGGATTTTCAAAAGGTCCAAATACGGTCCCAGCTTATAGTCTCTATGGAAGATAGGCCGACAACAAAGTTACAACATTCGTCAGCACCGCATAAGGAATATTCATTTCAAGGCTTATATTGTAGTAAGACGGACATTCGCATCGTTAATTAACTTGTTTCCCGCCCAAAACGGCGTTTTCCACGAAACGTCAATATACGCATATTGACGGCTTGGCGATGGGGAACAGCCTTAGTCGAACAACAGTTGATTCGCAGCCATTGATACGTGAACAAAAAATAATAAATAAATTAATTAATAAACCATGTATTGTTTTTCACACTGCTTTTTCTAAGGAAAACAACAGACTTTTTATTATATTATTTTGAGCTGTAAAGAATATAATCAAACAGATCAGACGCTTAAACAGACATAACAGGAAGCGCCATCTTATAAGCATATTTCATAATATTCGAGAATTAACAACATTACTGCTTTTAATCCTTGCTTCTCTTAAGCTGCAAAACTTTCTTTGTTAATATATTTACCGATAAAAACTATGTATTTTTTATGTCTATGTGATTTCATTCTGCTGGGGCTGACTATAATGACATTTTCTATATCGGTAAATGCTTTATTTGATGCAAATAAGAAATCAACTGCACTATAATCAAGGTTTATGGCTTCATTTACATGCAAGAAAGGAATCTATCATTGAAAACCCCTTCTGTAATTCCATTACATAACATGTCATTGATCCCTTCTGTTAAGCTGCTTTAACCCAGGCTGAGGATTTACCGGAGTAATGTTCTAGAAGTATGTATTGAAGGAAACGATATGCACTGTTTATTGAACATAGAATTATTTGAGGTTAAGGACGTTAACATACCTTTATAGTCCAAAAAAATAACATACTATATTTAATATAAGCCATAAAATGAAACAAACCCATTGAGATCATTTGATTGTTAAAATAAAATTAAAATTAAGCGTTTCTATAAGCATAAAACTTCCGTTCTGTGTTAAAATAATCCAACGGTAGAGAAAATCCAAACAAAATCCGATTACATATTATCATTTTTTCTGACAACGTCCAAAATATTTAGTAAAAGAAAATTGTATCAATGATTCAACCGACAGCCCATGTAAACAGTACATTTACCAATGTCGAACAAATTTAAGAAAATAGGAAATGTTTATACGACAGGCAAAAAAGCTTAACGCCAAAGTCCAAATCGCAGACTTTTTAAATCTACAGATTGCTTGCATGATCATTATCAATGTACAAAGAACTATATCGTAAAGCGAGCACTATGTGAGCAATGAAACTTCTGTATAACCTGTGACAGTGGTATGACAATTCTTGTTGATTTAACTATAACTGTTTATTTCGATAACAAGTAAATAAAACAAGGGAAAACAAGTAGTACTAACTTCGTGTTTCTGACAGCTAACATAATTTTAAAAGTACCTGATAAGCAAATAAGGTTCTCTTAAACTATGACACCAATCAAAATACTCCAATATGATATGGTGTCATATGTATGATAAGTGCAATAAAACCTTGTGCAAATGCAAAAATAAAAAATATTGAAACCCTGTAGGATATGTATATATACAAGAAATACTACATCAGAGATAAAAGGAATTCGAAGGTACAAAAAGGGCATACATAAAATCGTTAAGCCAGAAGAAAGAAACGACCATGGCTAGCAAAATGAAACAAAATACAAACACAAAACACACAACACTTCACTGAAAACTGAAGCTGAACACGAACCCTATTAAAGCCAGCGTGAGTTCAGGTGCTCCGGAAGAGTAAGAACTCCTGCTCCACAAGTGCCACCCGTCGTGCTACTCAGTAGACAAAGACGTTGTATAGTCAAAATAGATGTTTGTCACATCCGGTATAGGAAATGATTTGTAGTCACGACAATGGGGAAATATTAGTTGTCATTTGTGAAATAGATATTTCGTACCTGTCGACTAAATTATGATGGCGACAGAAAAAATTCCGGAGTGATGACTCTTACCTCGCTGAGAAACCCCTGATAACTGAAGCTTATCCAACCAAACCCTATGCTGGAAACTGGTTCCAGAATTACTAAATACCACTGAAAAACGGATGGACAAGTTCGTAGAAAAGACAAAAAATGACAAAGCATAAAAATACTGCATCAATGATAGCTGTTGCAAAAGTAGACCAAACTTCGTGCCGGACACAAGTGCCTGCATTAAGCTAGAAAGTTGCTCTTTTAGTAAGGGCCCTTGAAATACCAGATTGTCCTCTAAATGACATTACGTTTTTAATCTCTTCGCAGGTATACCAAAATTGGACAATTGCATTCGCTCGTATTGGCTATTTTAAGCAAATGTTAGCAGATATTTCAAAAAGTCATGGTTATTGTTTACGAATCTATCGTCATTTATATCAGTAGTGGTAGTTGTAATTAAAAGCTTTGTCAAAAATATAGAATAATCTTTGTGGTGTTTTACCACAAATTGCAATTAGGAATAGTAACGTAATAAGTTCGCATATTTCAGTGCCTTTTGGAATTATTAAAATCTGTCAATAAATTTGATTGTCGAAGTGAATATACATGTTGTCAACATGATATTTGACTGAATAAATCATCTCCCCACATATATTGTACACTGAGAAGAGACGATATTTGAAGTTTTTTTTTTTTATAAAATACAAAACTAAGTCTTATAAATACGCAGAATTTTGGAATGCTATATGTACATATTAAGGAGTACCCTCTCATTAGTAGAAAAAGAACCAAAACTTAGGAAGAATTCAAAAAACTTAACATTGCAAAGGAAGCACCCAAATCCAAACAAATCGAAATGGGAAGTCAAATCCGACGGCGGAGACAACTACTAAGTGCAATACTTTTCGAAGCCTTAGCGTATTTTCAGTGCTCGAGATTTTAAACAAATGCAGCAAATTTCTGTAAAACATTCTTTGATAAATTTCATTTCAGAGAAACGAATTCGAAGATACCAAAGGGGCAGACAGAAATCGTTAAGTCGGAAGACTGACAAGACCATGACCAGCAAAATGAAACGAAAGACAAACATAGAACACACAACACTACACTGAAAACTTAAGCTGGAGTAACACGAACCCTATAAAAACCACGGTGTGTTCAGGTGCTACGGAAGGGTAAGCAACTCCTGCTCCACTAGTGGCACCCGTCATGTTATTCAATCGATGTTAGTCATAACCGGTATAGGAACAGATTTGTATTCATGACAGTCGGAAGACATCCATTGTCATCTGTGAAATGGAGTCTGATAAATGGGCTGGTGAATACCCTCAAGGACCTCTGGTCCATCATCAGAGGAATCGACACAGTGGTTTCAAAATACATAATTACCAATGTTGAATAAATTTAGAACATGTTGGTATGCTCAATGTATATTTCAAGGAGTTACATATCATCAGTAGCATTGGAACAAAAACATAGGAAATTAAAGACTTAAACCTAGCAAAAGAAGCATTCAAATCCAAACAAATCGAAATGAGAAGCCGAATCATACGGAGGGGACAACTAAGATGTACGATACTTTTTGATTTAGAATTTAAACCAATGCAGCAAATTTCTCTAAAACATTGTTTGTTAGACAAAACTGGAAAATAATCTCGGGGACATCTGGTATACCAGCGGAGGAATCGACCTAGTTGTTTTAAAATACAAAATTTCCAATGTTTCATAAATATGGTGATTTATGAGATACTCTATATATAAATATATATATATACATTTCAAGAACTTATTAGACTTATTATAGTTTTGTGCTTTCTATATCTAGATGTCTTTCGACTATTCAAATTTAAGGAACTAAGTATACCTGATATTGTCCTTTTTCATTATGAGTTAATTTCTGTCTTTCTTTAGGTAATCTTTTTTCTCTTTTTGGCACTTTTCAACCAAACATTTCAAAAACTGTCCATAACATAACTCCTTAAAGATTTTTTATCACTCTTGAATAATTGACAATATGTTTATGTTAAAAACTCTTAATTGTTAACCATGGAAACCTTGGGTTTTCACCTTGGTCATCCATAAACAAGACCAAAAATGACATACATGATATTTGTCAAGGTCACCCTTTAAATTTGGAAACAACACAATGTTAATGACGAAATTTATTGAACAAATAGTTTAAGAGAGACAAGACCGTGGCCAACAAAAAAAGATAATAAAGACAAACATAGTACGTACAACACTTCAGTAAACTAAAGCAAGAGCTACACGAACCCTACAAAATCTAGGTTGAGTTCAAGTGCTCCGGAAGGGTAAGCAATTCCTGCTCCACTTGTTTTACCAGTCGTGTTATGCATTGTAGTAGGACCCATTAAAATTTCATCTGTCATTGAATGTTTATGTATACTGATTGGTTTATGTCTCTTGTATTATCCTAAAACATAACTAATTTTATTATTTATCGATATATATATATAAATTCTCTAACTCTAAGATATAATTCAATGTGAAATTTTAAACGTAAATGCCATAACAATTTTTTCATCAAATGATAAACAAGACAATGACTTTCACTATGCAACACTTAAATAAAGTAATTAAACATGGAGACAACGTGGAGAACTAAGGCATGAGTAACACGAACCACCCAAAATATAAAAACCTGGGATGAGCGCAGGAGTCCCGGAAGGGTAAGCTACTCCTTATCCACCAGTGGCATCCGTCGTGTTACTCAATAGACAAAGCCGGCGTATAGTCCCAATCGAAGTAAGGCACAACCGGTATAGAAAGAGATTTTTTATCCCGACAATGGTAAGCTATCCATTGTCATTTGTGAAATGTATATTTCGTACTGGATAACCGAGCCATCATGGCAACCGAAAAATTTCTGGAGTGGCGACTTAAATCTTTACTTGAGAAACCTTTGGTTCAGTAGCTTTTGTCAGCAGCTACCCTCTATCAATAAAATCCTTACTGTAAATTTCTAGGTGTAAGTCAAGGTATGAAGCAGACCTTTCTGTTTTTGTAGTATTGTTGATTTCATTTGTAATTAGATAGATATGGTCAGCATGGTTGACTAGAATTTTTCAGTAAATTCAGATTTGCATTCAAAAGAGATTTCTTTAAAATCGGGGAGCAAGGGTTCTAAAGGGGAACCTGATAAGTGGCTGGATTTAATTTATCAGCCTTTGCTCTAGGCCTGACAAGTTCTAAAACTTGAAGGTGCTTGGAAAAAATGGTTGCAAGTCGTTCAGTGTACGGACGGAGAATACCGCAACCACCTTTACTTGGTATATAAAATCAAGGCACATTCTTGCAAACAAAAGTTGCAGTTATTACTGAAGCATGTTCAAGAAAACAAATGGAAGCCTAGTAGTAGCCTATGGTTAAGAAATCACAAGGATTTTAACACTTTGTCGATATAACATAGGTCTCTGATGGTCAGTAAAAAGGAAGACAGCAGTCTTCCCCCTGCCTGTGCTCATTCTTTCTTTCCAAATAGTGCTAAACATGTAAATGTGATATATTATATAAAAGGTTAAAAACTTACTGTTTAAATTGTCAATATCTGCTGCCCTGGTCACAGAATATCTGTTTCCAGGGTCACAAAAGCTCTGTTGCCATGGTCACAGGACCAACTGTTGCCATTGTTCACATTTGTTTGCATACAATAAGGAGAAGACTTTGAACACTAGGAAGGTTTTCTTTCAATAAATATTGTTTGAATCATTCTCTTATACTCAGATGTACTCAAAAGGGTAAGCAAAGACGCCCGGTGTTGGTAAAATGAATTCGAAGACACCAAAGGGCGGACAGAAATTGTTAAGAAAACAGACAAACCATATCAAAAAAATGAAGCTAAAGACAAACATAGAACACACAACACAACACTGAAAACTAAAGCTGGAGTAGCACGAACCAAACAAAAAACCAGGGTAAGTTCAGGTGCTCCGAAAGGGTAAGCAACTCCTGCTCCACTTGTGGCAAACGTAGTGTTACTCAGTAAACCAATCCGGTGTATAGTCACAATCAATGTTTGTTACAACCTCGGTATTGTAATTAATGGTATTATTCAGACATGAATGTTTTTTAAACGGAAGTGATATTTTAGTCCTTTACGACCAGCTTAACTTTATTTAGCATCAGCTAGTTAATATTGCATATTTTGAAGAAGACCTTTCATTTGTTATTTGAACAATTATCCTCTCCACTTTGTTGCAAATTTTGGGTTTTTTGTGGGTGTTAAACGACATTTCATAAGCCAATGTTGTTGAAATCATCTATTTTAGTTTGGTATACAAAGAAATATTTTGTTCAGTAGTCGTGATCCATATTTCATCAGTTGTTATCTTTATTAATAATAACTGATTTCTATGTAACTTAATAAGAAGCTTTAAATCAGATGTCTCCTATATGGTTCAGTCCTTCAACCATCATCTTCGTTTAAATAAACAATTCATTGCCTAGACTATTTAATCGTGATATTAATCAATGAAACATTCTTTTACGTCATTCAATACGTTCAATACTTATACGACACATGATAATAGGCTTACAAATGTAGTCTTACTATTGTGAAATTCATTATGAGCCATTAACTTACGTTGTAAAGATATCCAAAGTGCAAAGTCAAAAGAGACAAGATGTAGTCGAAACAAACTTAAAAATAAAAATCAACAAAGAACAAAGCTTGGACACCATGAACTCCTTTACAAAACAGAGGAGGATCAGATGCTCCAGAAAGCAAAGCTTCCCCTGTCTAACGCGAGACACTCTTCGTAGAATTCTTAAGGTCAAATCGTGAGGTCAAATTCGGAATATTGCAATTCGTGTTAAGGAGGAAACAAACGAACTTTGGTTAACAAGGAGTAATAAATAGACTGTATTATACTAATAGGTACAGAGGGTTTTGACATATTTCCTAATATTCAAAAGATATCATGATCAGAAAATAGACTTATTTTTCAGGTTCTTATAAACTTAGCAATGCAAATGAGTTACAATCAAATAGGGAAAATTAAACAAAATATAAATCTGAAGCGAAATAATCAGATAAGCAAAGAAGCTGGCTTCGCCCATTAAAATATATATAATTTTGTTTTTTTTTGTTTCCATGTCAGGCTGAAATCTACCTCAAATAATCATCTCCCTATTAAATATTCATAAGATCTACCTGTTCAAATCGTGGACAATTACGGATATGACGCTTTCTTGTTTCCGACTATAAAAAACCACACTAACGGAAGAAATGATATTTAATTATTTTGTGGGGGTGTTTCTAAAGGTCATCAAACAACTAAAAGTACAATAAATGTTTCTGAAACAGGGTGTGGACAGCGAGAGAAACAAATATCATTCGTTTAAACTTTCTTCATTGTATGAGTAATTCTCCCTTTACGATTTTACAACTTCTACATGTAGGCCTTAAAATGCCGAAAGTGAGCATTTTTATATACAATTTGAATCATAGGTAAATTAAGATACTGGTTTGGGATGCGATATTTTTAATATGTGTATATAATATACTCGAACACTGCTGTTTTAGTATATATTTGTAAACAGATATATCGTGACAGGGAGGGGTATTTGCGAAAAAATACCAGTCGCGGGAAGAAAAATTTCCCGAGACGACAAGCGAGGGAAATTTGATTTCCAAGACTGGTATTTTTCGCAAATACCCCTCCCTGTCATGATATATCTGTTTAATTACACCGAATATCAATTTTTAC
>JAULBM010046366.1:0-10656 GCA_032357055.1 Geukensia granosissima | reverse complement strand
ATTTTACGTAATAAATCTGTTCTGGGGCCATAGAAATGTCTTCGTTATAGGCATGATTTCGTTGTAAAAAATTCGTTTTATACCTTTAAAATAACACTAATTTTATAGAAATGTCCAGGGGATTAAGATTATAAGCCTGATTTCGTTATAAACAAACTCTACTGTATTATACAATAAAGAAAAGAGGGTAGTATTATTATGTCCTCACCTTCTGTTGGGGTTTGTTGGAGGGTTGGTAGTTCCAATTTCCATGGTGTGGGGGCTGAAGCAATATGAAAGTTATAAATATTAGAACACAACATAAATATTGATACACTTAGCACAAGCTATCATATGAAACTAGCAAAATGAACTTCTTTAAATTCTTCACCATGGCTATGGAAAGTTCCAAAGTTGTAACTCCTTCAAAATGATTTTAATATTTTTGGAATAAGATGCTGTTGTAGCAGGGAAAATAAAGAAACTGACAGAGTAACCTTTTATAGCCACCTACCCCCTATAGTTTTATTACTATTCAAATTTAAAATTGAATACTGTAAATGCAGAAATAATGGCTATGTTTTTATTATTGCAAATAATGCGACAGGATTGTAATTGAAGTAATTAGAACTCACATTCTGAAATTATCAAGTAATGTTGTGTAAACCATTCAAAACAACACAAAAATAAGACTCACAATGCCGTTGTCATTCAAAAATTTGCAATAATTTCTGAATTTACAATAGTTTTCACAAAAATAAAAGTTCATTCTGCTAATGAGATAAACATGTAAAATAAATATATGATAATGTATGTAAACATATATCAAGCACATTAACTTAAAAATAAAACAAGCAAATACACAATACAAATCTATTAATATATTCTGATGTTAAACATAAATCATGCCTTTGAAGTACTTGTAACTTTTTCTTTTTTCTATATTTGACAAAAAACTTAACAACAATTAACTGAAAGAAAAATAGAAGTTGAAATACAGATTCAGCAGCAGTGTAGAACTCATGCATACAGGTATACATATGTGTACAAAATCAAGATTCATTCTGGCTTTCAGGTGATAGAAAGTAGAATATGTTTGTTGACATTTTTTAATTGCAAAACCAGCTTGAAATTTTCAAAATGAATAAACATCTTCAGAAATATCTCCCAAATAACTTTTTTTTAAATGTGCTTTCTGATCCCCACAAATTCATTTAATTCTGAACAGCAAAATAGCAAAGCTTACTTGACAAGTAAAATCTCACACAAAGCAATATTGTGTTTTAATGAATATAAACAGTTTTGTTAATCTGCTTCATATGAATTGAAAAAAAAGTATTGTTAAGAATGTTGAATGATGAAAAAAATGTTATTACTGATTAATCAACATTAAAGATTGGAGAAGTGAAAACAGGCATACACATTAAGTAAGATGTGAGAGAAAGAAATAATAACAAGCAAGATGCTTCAAGAGTGTGCTGTTTTTGGGTAGAGTACACAACAGAAGAAAGTTGTGAAAATTGTCATAAAATGACAAGTTTATATTTTATTTAGAAAAGTTAATAGTATGAAAGAATCTATATGTACAGAAATGATGTCATTAAGTTGTTACTGTTTTACATATCATCTGCTGCCTGTAGGTCTTACCTGTGCCTGCATTTCTGCCTGTGCTGCCACAGGGTTATAAAGATTGGAGTAGTCTACAGGAGCCGATGGAGCTGGATGTTCTTTCTGTAAATGTATAAGATACACTTTAATAATTTTAATTCATGTTTTATTATTGATGTATAGCAGACAAAATTGCATTTTTTTTAAATGGCAGAACTTTAAAAATTTTATTTGCTTTACAGGTTAGTGTTGATTCTTGAAAGAAATTTGTTTTAAAATTATGCTTCAATTATCGACACAACAATCATAATTTATGAACATGTAAAAAATATGATTCAGCAATAATTGCATTCACTAATATTAATTCTAAGTGTGTTTATATAACTGAGGCATAATATTTCTGAATTATAGAAATTCAAGAAAATTTTAAACACAATGAGATGACCCAAAATTACCATAAATGTATAAAAATATCCATGGACCATTTGACTGAATGACTGGTTGTTGTTTAAACCCCCATCTGCATTATTTTAGCCATATTGTGGCTGGGCCATTAGATCACAATAAATACCTTTGAAGGTCTTTCCTGAACAAGTGGCGGATCATTCCAACATCTATCTGGTTTTTCATAAATAAATGAATGTACACCAGATGTTTTACTTGTAGGTGACGTACCAGGACCACCTGCTAATAGAATTTGAATAAACAAATATAAATTATGAACCGAAACATACTGTACTGGCAATGCACATGTACTTTAACCTTGGGGTTACAAACACTGTGCCAAGAATTTTTTTTTCAAATGATGATAGTTATTTTCCCCCAAAAAAAGTTCTAATGTTTAGCAAGTTCAAGAAGATTAATAAGGCTATTTAAATTTGAAAAAAAATGTTTAACCTTCTGTTGAACCCAATTTGCAAAATTACCACGGAGCTTTTAAGCTGTTGTTTAAGCTGTCAAGAGAATGACAAAAAAATCTACACCAAAAAGTTCTGATGTAAATGTTTTTAATAATTTTGGATTAATAATCTTGGGTAAGACAGCTATAGTTTTACCATTCAGTGGGTGTCACCAAAAAGAAAAAAAAAAAACCAATCACATCTGATACTTCCAAATACCAAGTGATTCCTTTAAATCACCTGTCAATTGAGCTATTAATTGTGATCCCCGGGTCACCTTTTTTTTTGGCAAGTTGTCAAATGGACATAGAATTTTCCAAACATTGTGAATCTTCCAAAAAGGCATACAATTTTTCTCCATAAACTTAATTAGATTAAAATGATCTATGATTTATGAAATGGAAGTAGACATCTGAATTGTCTGAAAAATGCTAACACTAAACATATCAAAGTTTTCCAGCCTGGGATCAAATTTAAAATCATTCCAACTACTAGTACCAACGAAAACCTCAACCCATAACTTCAATTTAACTAATTAAAAAATTCAACAAATGGGAAAATGGGAATTGTTGCTCAAAAGCTCTAAAAACTGCATACAAGATGAATGTCAAGAAGCTTCAAAACAATTACAAATGTATAAGATCATTCCAATTAATGGTAGCAAACAAAATTTTGTCCAATTATTTCATCCTGACTGGGTTAGGAAAAAGTTGAAATTTTTGCTAACATAAAGTAGATGCATGAAAAGTCAGTAAAGTTCATGATCATGAAGCTTCTGATCAAATATGAAATCATTCAAATAACCAGTGGTCAATAAAACTTTGACTAAAAAATTTCATCTTTACTATGTTGAAAGAAGAAAAATTCAGAGTTTCTCCAAACAGAAAGTAGATATCCCTTGAGTCTGAAAATTGCTTACAAATATCAAGCAAATTTGACCAAAAATGTCATCTTACATAAAGTTTAAAATGAATAGCAAATTCGATGTAGAGGCTTACATTATACAACTCATGATTACAACGCTTCGAAATAACAAATAATTCCCCCGACTTAAAGCCAAGAAAACTGTGACACAGATAAAGTTGGACAAGAGGAATCTTACGTATAACCACCTTTTTAGGTATGGATACCCTGGGTAGTATTTCTCATCATACTTTGTGCTATGATTTTATATTTCTAAAGCATTTCCTCAATAAATTATATGCACAAAAATATTAATTTCTTCAACATACTGTTTATCAGAAATTGTGTTCATTTATTATTGCGAATCTTTGAATGGAGACGTTAATGCGAGTTTTATTTTTGTGGATTTTCGAAAGGAACTAGAAAAATTTGGAATGCAAGTTCAAATTATTGTGATTACAATCCTGTCGCATTATTCGCATCACAATAATTTCTGCATTTACAGTAAATGTTTTGTTTACAGTTAAAATGAGAATCAAGTAGCCTCAGAATAAGCAATTTGTTCCTTATATAAAATATATTAAAATTAAATAACATGCACTGAATATATAATAAACTCCATCAACCAACAGAAATAGCTTGGAATAGCAAAGAATGAATATCAAAATAAAAACATTTAATTAAATCAAAAACTATAACCAAATATATAGCATGAAGCACAAAGTTACCTGGTGGAGCATTATACATATTAGGCTGAGGTGTATTTGACCCAGAACCAGTACTATACAAATTTGGCAATGATGGTGGATTTGTAGATGGTTGGTACATATTTGGTTGTGGTTTATTTGGAACAGAAGCTGGATTGAACATGGTGGGTTGTGTAGATGAAGGGTTGTAAAGCTCTGACGGTGGATTAGATTGTCCTGGGTTGAACAGACTCGGTGACGCTGTTGTACCTGTTGTTGTTGTTGTATTGTACATATTTGGCTGTGGTGTGAAGTTGCTGTAAACAAATTGAGATGGTATTTAATCATACATGTCTTAGCAATTTTTAAACTCAATAAAAATAGCAGTATCCTATGAATGTGTTCTCAATATTAGAGTAAAACGACCACTACTACAAATTAATTACTTTCTGAGCATAACTTAATTTTTACAATTTTTTTATTGAAATGGGAAATAGAACCTGGGCTACCTTAACATTGCTGTGGAAAAGGCAGTTTTTTTAAGTTTTTCAATCATGTTTTAGAAGCCAGCAATGATTTTTTTAATAGTATACTGGGAAAAATTATTCAATCTTCTTAAATAAGAGCTAACTGAGGTGCTTCACAATCACAGCATGATAGGACCACAGCACATTAACATGTGATAGCTGAACAAATAAGATTTGGATAAATGTAAACACAATATTTTGCTGGACAAACCAATATGACCAGATCAGTGATCATTTTGTCCCCTATTGTCTCCAAAACCAGAGGAGTTTTTGATGCATTTTTCATAAGGAATAGTTTTAAATTATTCCCATCTATATTTGTTGAAACAATTCCCCCCCCCCCCCCCCCAAAGATTGATTTTTTAGTCTTAAATTTCCTAATTTCTATGAGCTTCAGGGGAACTTCACCCCCTGCCCCTCCAACGTAAAATCCTGGATCCATGGCTGTCTACTCTTAAATTTTATGACCTTATGTGAAATGCTAAAAATAATTAATATTAAAGAGTAACATAATTTCACCTATTAGAAACATTAATTGGAACTGGGGTATGTTCTAAATTTTTTTGAAGTTTAAAATTTCATTTTCTAACTAATGTTCACACAAATGATGACCCTGGAACAAATTATGACATACTTGTATGCATTTGCTTGAGAGTAACCACCAATTCCATAGGCTGTTGTTGACACTGCAGGTGCTGGATATTTATGTGCTAAAGGACCTAAACATGAAAAAATAAAAAATTATTAGTTTACATATAAATATATAATTGCCCCAACTTTAACTGAAATAATATTTCTTGCAATGCAAACACAATGTCGGTAAATTTATTTGAAAGTTATCATTTTAGAAAACACTGAAAATAAAATACTAATGTTTCTGTTAGACATAAACTGACAGCTCTCTCAACTGAATTACATGTACATGTTTTTAGATTATTCTATTATTATCAAACATTATCCAATCAAAATTCGCCTTACATTCAATGCGGCTTAAGAATTGACTGCCACAAAAATTCTGTTCACTTGTCTACAGACTCTTCTAGTACATGTGTATTTCATAATTCACTTTATCTTGTAAATTACCTTAAGAGACTTCAGATATTAAAAGCTGAGAGGATTATGTAAGTTTTCTTGATAACTTTAAATTTACCTTTGGAAACAGCAGATATCGATGGCTGAGGGGTAGGATTGGCTGCTCCTGCAGGATTGTAAAAGTCCGGTGTCTGACTTGGAGCCACACCATTCATAGCTGAATACTGATATTGGTTAGGATTCAAATATGGATTAGGACTTGATGTTGTCACTGTATTAAATGTGCCCTTAGCTTGGGACTGATGCATTGTTTGTTTCTGGCCAATATTTTTGGATGCCTGAGTTGCCCGAACTTGTTGTCTTACTCCGCCCTGTGGTAACACATCAATTTTCTGGAACGGACACTGGGGTGCCTGTACATGATAAGCTTGTTGTCCTAAGGCATGGTACAACCGATCTTTCAATACACATAAATTTACCTGTTGGGATAAAAATATTAATCTTTAAACATTTGCATTCCATATAACCTTGTTATATCATCAACATTTGTTCAGAAGATTCAGTGATGAACTAAGTTTAAAAAAATCAAAAGTTAAAACACATGGTCTGTATCATATCCAAACAATTTTAGGTCTTCATATGTTGCCTACTTAATTTTATTTTTTGGTTGTACTTGTAATAATATTGGTACAAGTACAACCAACAAATTAAATTTTTTCTGATGAATTTTTTGCTTTTGTTTCATCAATGAAGTTTACTTAAAGGCGGTTCCTAGGTTAAAAAATCTGTCCATCTAAGAGCATTAGTAAGTTGTGGAGGATATTAATTACTTGCACCCCCTCCTATCCCGTCCAAAAAAATTTGTAACTCATGTTTTTGGTGCAAGTACTTTGTTTGATAAAAAATCAAATTCTGAAAAGAAAATTAAGGGTTACCATTTAAGTGACAGAAAGTTTGACATTTAAAAATCCAGTATCACAGTTTAAATGTGGAAAATACAAGCAATATTCTATTTTCAAAATTAGGGTTTCATTAAGACTCATACAGCACTTTAACACTGAAATAAATAAAATGAATCCCTTTCTGAGGTGCCTTGTAAGCACACATAACTAAACCACAGTATGTCCTCATGAGAAAGCGGAACAAAGAAAACTTTAATCAAGAGTCGATACAATATTTTTCAGACACAACAATCAGGAAATATGGTTTTTATCCTATTTATCAAGCATCATTTCATGGTCATAGTGTCAAAAGTTTAACTTCTTTAACATATAGAAGATCTTGCTCAGTTTTTGATCAAATTATTGAATATCAAAAATAAAAGAAAATGCAATTCATCAACACATTACCAGGGTTCTCACTAGGAATTTTTCATGGTGAGTCCTGGGATTCATCACTTTTTGAGATGGCGAGTCCCAAAATGTTTTCGAGTGTCCACAATATTTTCATTTCATACTGCATTGTGGCAGTTTCAAAGTGTTTTATTTACAGTTTAGCAATTCACTTGTTGTTTGACAACAGTGATAAGCAAGGATTAAGCTATAAAATGTGCTAGATTTAAAGAAAGCCTTTTCACCGTAACATAGCACTGTAATTATTCTGATTCCCAAAACCCTCATTTTGTTCTTGAAAACCATGAATTATGCAATTTTTGTTGTGATGTAGGCTTATGAATTTTTTAATTCACATGACTAAATGGAAGAAATTATTTCTAAGTATCTGACTGCATCATACATTTAGATGTTATGGAGGACACATAAATAAAAACATAAATGTATGCAACATTAATTATTATTTAAATATAGAAAGGTTTCCTGGTTGTCTTTTTAATTTGGGATTTCCTGTGCTGGTATTTGGTTGAATTTTCAAAATATCAAGTGACTTTTGTTGACCGGTAAAAATGGCGGGAAAACCAGGTTTAGGGTCAGTGTTTGTTTTTCTATGATAATTAAATTAGATTGACTTTCTTGATGTAAAAATGTTATTGAATTAAATTATCCTGATTTACTGTCTACCTGTACAGTGCATTTGAGAGGATTAAGGGTGATCAAACAAGGGAATATGTGTGACCTAATTATGTAATCAATCAGTTATTTATCGGTAGCATACCTGGGGGCATTTATTGATTTTTATTAACTGTCACCTGAGAGTAAATGTTCTATGGCAATAATGTGCTGCAACAAAGATTAACTATTGAAAATTGCCAGTTTTGGGACTCAGCTTATTAAATTTACATGCGTCCCATGGATGCACGTGTTTCCAACTTGACGAGTCCAAGATGCTTTTCACACGTCCATTACGCGTATACAGGGTTTAACGAGAATCCTGATATTACACTGAATACTTACATCAGAAGAATCTCCGAGATAACTGAAAGCAGTGTCTAAACTTCCCTGAGCAGCTAATAAACTTGAGTATTCATTTAATTTATCTGCTAAAGATCCACCACTTATATCTTGTGCATGTCCCCGTGATAATTCTACTGCTTTCCTTAAAATCATTACTTTTTCTACCAAGTCCTCTAAAGCTGATGGAGAATTTTGTGACTCCGTATTGTTTAACCAATTCTGAACTAAATTTTCTAAGTTTCCAGAACAAATATAACAAAGACTAGCATACATAGAATATTCTCCTCCCATTTCATTCTCTAATCTCATAGCAAGTGCATCTGTGAACAGAAAATATGTGGTCAAGTTAAACAAGATGAATCAAATCTGAAAGATAAAGACACTTGATTATTAAACCTCAAGACGCTCAACACCCTATCTGTAAATTCGTGCAAATGACAAGTCAAACCAATTTTTATAGAATGTGTCATTAATTTTTTTCTGAATGTCATGAAAAATAAATCTTTTTTAATAATGTATGTGTTTAATAATTTATGTCTTTCATAGTGTTCAGTACACAACCCTTAATAGTGGGTTGTCATCATTAGTTATGGGTAATGTGTTTATAATTAAACATAAGTCTTAAATAATACCATCATAAAAGCAGATTATTATCAAATAACATATCATTTTTTGTTGCAAATGACCAGAAGAATGTTAACCCTAATTAGTTCATATATCACTTGTAGATCAATGCTATACTAACCACATAAAGGAACAAATTCTTCAGCTGAAGCATATGTCAGTATAAGAGCTAGAGCTTCCTTCCAGTTGGCTATGTCACAAGTGTCTACTATATGGGACCAATTATGTGTTACTACTGATGATAACAACTACAACAGAAACAAGTATTATTTGTAATCTAAATCCTTCAAATTATTGGCTGCATCTTACAATGTCTGAAATATCTGACAGCTATGTCAAGTCCTGTTCACCAGATATGGCCAGAGCCTTCATTTGTTAATGTAACAATCTCCTTACTATTGGAACAGTCTTGTATAATTATTTAAGCAAGCAACCTTTGTTCCTTAAAAAAATTTTACTATCCTTTCATAGGGTTGAAAAATGGAAAGGTCAACATTTGTTTTATCATGAATAAGCTCTAGAAAAAATGAACTTTAAATAAAATTTATTTAAAATAAGAAGAGTTCACAGTCTTTTAATGATGTTCAGTTTTAAATTTTTCAGGGCTAATCCAGATATAAATGTAAGAGTTGGGGGTAATAGGTCACTTTTTATTTTTCCTCACCATCTATCACAATTTTGGTAATTTCCTATATAATTGCTGAGCATAACTTTCCAAAATAAACAACACACTTTCTGTTCAAAAGAAATGCCAAATGATCCCCCTACAATAAATAATAGAATAGCCCTCAAAATATAAGACCTAATGATTTTTTAGTTTGCTTTCTCTAAAAGCCATCATTATTGTCATTTTAGCTGTGAACCTAGAGAGGTCAGGGTTTTTTGATATGTTTAAATATGGAGTTGTTTACCAGCATCAAAGACCATCAACAACGTATAATATCTAAAATAAATTTAAAATGCCAATCACTTACTCTTCCTAAATTGCTACTGTTTTTTGCAAAGTATCTTTTCTGTGTTCTCTGTAATAATTCTGGACCACCAGCTATGGCTAGTAAGATAGCCTCTGCCATTTTATTTTCACACAAACATAACTCTACAGCAGCTTCAAAGTTCCCCATTATCAAAGCCTGACTCAAAAATCCATCAGGATCTGAAATACAAAATCACAAAATTAACAACAGTGGATGTCAATTTTCTTTATCAATCTGCTAATATGAAACTGCAGACCACAAAAATTTAACGCATCATTTTTGGCATTTTTTTAATATGTATAATTAAGGTGATATATGCTCACCATAAAATGAAATTGTGATGACTACAATCTGTTTTAATGGTAGCTTAAGTTTCATGTATAACATACAGAAAATGTATCAATGGGACACAGATGCCCCTGCTCTGCTAACATCAAGTAGACATATGAAGGACTTGAATATGGTAGACATGGTAAAACTAACCCTGATAATGCTTCAGACCAAATATCAAAACAATCCAAACTACACAAGCCGAGAAATCTTTGAAGAAAATTGACGAGGTACCAACATTTGTTATGTACAGACAGGTATTTCCTCCATTACAAAAAGTCTGGGGCATAAAAAGCACATTCTTTTTTACAAACTATAAATAGAAAAAATGTCCAAATAAATATTTCTAACAACGTTATCTACCATCATCAGTAGGTATTGTAAGTGGGGAATGCCGAACTTTATCTTGTTCTGCATTGGCAGCTGCTATATCATCAAATGCTGAAGATATGTTACTACTTGTTGATAGATCATCCCTACTGCCTGGGGTCTGAAATGATAAACAAAAAATTAAGATGAATGGGGTTTGATCACTCATTAAATACATGAGATTATAAAAAAATTCAAATTAATGGAATTTATTGTTGATTTTCTCTTCAATGTGTTTAAGAATATCAAGAAGATAAACATTTAACATAAGGCAAATTATCAAAAAATTTTTGTATTAAGCACATAGGTGTTAACCCTCCCGTTTCCTGCGGGAGACTCCCGTAAAAAATACATTTCTCCCGATGGTCCGTCATCTC
>JAULBM010046355.1:0-10656 GCA_032357055.1 Geukensia granosissima | reverse complement strand
CATATATTATCAGAAAATAAAAAGAAAAATTAGGATCACCGATCTCGTTTTCTTGCTACATTAATAAATCTATAATTAAGTAGCGCAATCCTTTATAAAATTTAGACATTAGAGTTACCTCCCCTGACAAAGTTCAATTTTTAAAATGTTAAAAGCTCTTTATCCTCTGGGAATGCACAAAAAATGAATATGCCATTAAATGAAGTATCAAATTCGATTATTTAGTTTTAATTTCGTAACAATATGTTTTTCCGAGAAATAATATTTGCAATTATAGAAAAAGTCAATACCACATATTTTCGATCCAAGATGGTGGAAGACACCCGAACCACCTTAAACATAGGAAGTCAAAGATTCAAATACAGCACAAGAAGCACTCAAATCCAAACAAATGGAAATGGAAAGCCAAATCAGATGGCATGGACAACTACTAAGTGTGTTATTTTTAGAGGTCTTTGTATTTTCAGTGATTTAGAATTTTAGCAAATGCAGCAAATTATTTGTATGTAGTAATATTCAGTGGGGTGACTTGTAGTAAAACCTAGCTGATGGACTAAGGCAACAGCTCTCGAAGACCTTAAAGGACGAGGATCGTTAAGGCCCATTTTTGGCCCAAGAACTTGGCTAAAAAATGAAAATTGGTTTATATTTATTATCTTATATTTTTTGTATTCAATAATGTCTCTAAAAAGAAAATCCAATGGAATTTTTAGTTTAATTATTTCTACAATGGTCACATGACACATAGAAAATGCTGTAAGTGTGAAAATACTAAGAAATTAATTAATTTGATGCAATATTTGATACTATTTTGTTGATTTTAATATAGATCGCACAAAAACATAACAACCAAACTGCACAATTAAAGATCTATCATGTACAAATGTTTAGTTAAAAAATCTTTGCGATGTTTTTGTGCGATCATATCTATTTTGAACAAAACACCTCCAAAAATTGAATATTTTTACAGAAAATGTTATATTCTTGTCAAAATAGTCATATAAACCCTTTCATTTTGTCGAAATGACGAAAAGTATACAAGAAAAGCAATGAATTATTAAAAGACCATTATGAAACAGCATTTTTTGCAACAACTTATTATTGTGTCACAAAATCTTAAATTTGGGCCAAATATGGAGCTTAACATACCTACTCCTTTTGTGAAAGTTTTACTGAAGTTGTCCCCTTTCCAATTGTGCCATAATTATCCTTTTTGATATGCTATCTATTTAAAAAAATATTCTTGCCATACCAAATATCAAATTCTTAATATTTTGTTCTCGTATTTGAAAGACCAAACTGATCCATACAATACCTAAGAAAAATTAAGGAAGCATCATTTTCTGTCAAATTTTAAAATACTTATATCTAAAAAACAAGCACATTGACCTTACAAAATAAACATGTATTTGCTTTTTTTTTCATTTCCATTAACAAATTCCTAAAATGATAAAAATTAGTTCAAAAATCTTGGTATTTTGAAATTCCTAAAGCAGGGAGTATATATTTCTAATGTATGATACTTTTATTACTATCTTATTGACATTTTTCTTTGTCTAGATAAAATATAACAGAACTGCTTTCACTGATGGGGATACACATATCCTCAAGCTCCCACAAGTTTTGGGGGTACATTCAGTTCTTGTCAGTTTCAAAGATTTATAGCATGTAACTTTTTTGCAATTGTAATGAGATAAAAAACTTCAGATAGGGAATTCAATTTTTGTTGTTTTTTCAACTTTACAAGCATGCACCAAATTAACTATGAAAATGTATGCCCATGGCTTTAAATCTCACTGTATAGAAAGTGTGAAAATTCATGCTGGTATATTTAAAGGATACGCTGTTAATACTGCATTTTTACACAAGAAGAAAGCTGGAACATTGTACTTTTCAAACATAATTTCTGCTACTTTTTCTCTTTTTCCTTTGACATTCCACTACAAAAAGTCAACAATTTCATATTCAAAACCTATAATTAAAACAATGGCATTATCAACATTCAAATACAATATATACAGTGATCGCGAAATGTAAAAATTATTACAGGACATTCAGTCTGGTAATTTAAGAAACTTTACCAGATCGAACCATCTTTTACAAGACCGAAAATAATTTCTCTATTAAACAATAACAAGGTAGTCGATAGAGGGCGCTAAGTGCACTGAAATTTCAGAGTCGCTGCCGGAGAAGACACCGGACATTCGGTCCGGAAATATATCAAAGTTCACCGGACCGGAAGTGACATTACTGGACTTGTCTGTCGGTCCGACGACATTTCGTTTTCACTGTATATAGACTTTATGTGTAATGTAACATCATATAACTTGTGTGAGATTTGGAAATAGAAAGCTGAACAAATATATATTGTTTAAGATGAGAGTAACTTACATGTACCAGAAATGTAAGTCAATTTTTTTATAACATACCTGTAACATACATTTAACATAAGCTTACTTTAAAATACCTCCATATTCCCAGATAATTTTATGCATGCACAAATTTTTGGGATGCATCTTTCCTATGACAACTTATTGTATAATAGGGTGCTTGAAACTTGTTCAAAAACTTCTCTTTACATATTCAACATTCACCATCATAATGTCAAACTTATCATACATCAGCATATACTGATGTGTCAGGGCCTTAGGTAAACAACTGGCTCTGACATCATTATTGGTTGCAGGTTGGATTCTGATGAAATGACTATTCAATGAATCAAGAGATGGGATGGAGGTTAGAATCTGAATACCTCAGGAGATAATATAATTATGATACAAACCGCTGGCTCTGACATCATGACAGGATGCAGGTTGGATTCTGATTTAATTGATTTGTTGTAAATATAATCCATCATCTCTTCATACATCTCCCAGTTATCAACTGAAACAGACATATATATTTATAAATTATTGGACATTAACATGATAATTACACTAAAAGACAATGGATGGCTTTATCGCATGTGTATGATTTACAGATTCAGATTAAAATAATGTCATCAAACTGTTTTTAGATTACTTTTGTTTAAAAATAAAGAATCAAAATCTAACAGAGTTAGCACATTGATTATCAAGTTTCTTCAATCTCAATAGTTAAGTCTTTTTCTCACCAAGGCTCAAAAGGTAAATGTTGAACTATCTCGATTGTAGAAAAAATTATTATTAAAGCAATTTTCTTTCACCCATTTTGCTTACAAAAGGATAACATGCTGCCGTTTAAACAGAACATCTGGGGTTTTTAATAGATCTTCGATCTTGAAAGTAGAAAGGTAAACATTGTTCATTTAACTGATCTAACTGAGAGACATTGACCATTGTTAAGGGGATCTATTGTTAAAAAATGAAAAAAGAAGTTTGGAGTGTAATCTGGTCATGCATAGATTTTTTTCTGATATCTTTTTAAAGTTAAAAATTAAAAAATCTTACTCATGCCATCTTTCAGGAAAGTGTTAATTTCAGCCCCTTTTCTTGGCACTTTTATGGCATTTGTGTCGATAAAATATTTCTTGCCCGAGCCTTTGATTTTTTCTGTGTCCTCTGTTTCCATGGGAACATCAGGGTCATCAATAACTGACATGTGTGTAGGAATTTCTGCCTGTAATATTTATAAAATTTTCTCATTGTACGACAATTTTTTTTTTCAAATCCTGTCCCTATTCTCACAAATAAAGCTACAATTAAAATCTATGAAGAATTTTCAGCATTTCAGGTATTTGGTTCATATGGGTTTCAGTTATATTGAGGTTTTACTCAACACTAGACATATTGCAAAATTAGTTATCAAAACTAAATAATGCCATTTTGTGAAATCTTTTATGTATAAAGTAGTAGATTTTGATTTTTTTGTGGACAAAGTGATATACATAGTACATAGTGACGGACATAGTAATATGGCTGAATCAGTAATCATTTTGACCCCATTTATTCTTAAAAAGGATTCAATTTTATTGCATAGAAAATATTATAGCAAAAACTCATCAAAATAGGATAATATTAAAAGTTGAACATATGTGTACACTGTAATGTACATGTAATGAATTTTTTCACACTCAATTTACTATTATCTTTAGTAAGAGATACAGAAAATCTGTTGACATACAACCGAAAGCTATCATTGAGATAAATCTAATACATGTAACATTCAACTGAGATGAAAAAAAAATTTTCCATATCCTGCGAAATTTACTTTCTCACCTACTTCTACTGTTTACCTCAAAATCAGTAAGAGACAGAAGAAAACAAATCAGTCGACTTACTACTAACAGTGCTCATTGAGAACAATTTGAAGAAAAAACCATCAAATTGATGAAAAATAATAATTTCTCATCTCATGCAAAACTGCCTTTTAATCCCTTTAACCTATTTTATATACGGTAAAAATGAATAAATGATCTAAAAAACCATTACAATTATTGCATTTTTCATAAGGAATCATTTGGAAAAAAAAACATCTAAATCAGATGAAAAGCGAAATGGACTTTTTGGCGCATTTTGACCCAAATTATCTTGAAAATGGTATGTAGTAGATGCTAATGATTCTCATCAAGAAGAATCTAAATGTGAAAAAAAAATCTGAAAAATAAAAATTTCTCCTATCCTGCAAATCTGCTTTTTTTAAACCCTTAGACTCCTTTTATACAAAAATTATAAAATGCTACAAAAAATGAAATTACATATATGTACAATGTAGTCTTCTATCAAACTCTACAAATAATAAACATTTTATAACTCATAACAGTACACAGTAAATGGGTTATTTTTTTAGATACAAGAGTAACAACTAAATCAGTCTTCTGCTACCTTTGGTGAGTCTTCTCCTGCATAGCCAGCTCTAACAGAATAAGATCCTATATCAAACACAACTGCACCAACTTCATCTGAAAAAAATATATATTCAATTAATTTTAATGTCAACATGATCAAGATGTTTTTATTATTTAATGAACATACTGTATTTGCTTACTGTCGGTATTGACAGGCTTGATAATTTTGTCATCAGGAAATATATCAGAATCTTCATTTCAGTAAACTGCAAGAATTAACAAACAGGACAGGAGAACCTTGCATGATGTTATTATTAACATGTATTACGCAAGCAAAGTAGTGTAATAAATATATATTTTCTTTCACATTATGCTGTCCAAAATCTTTGTCAATGTGGTGACATTGAGGCATGCTTTGAAATCTTGCAAGAGGACATACAAAAATAAAAAAACATTGTCAGAGAAGATAAGACCCTTCTTGGCATTCTAGAGGTCACACTGTCAACTGACTGTCTCATAATAGCTTTTAATATTAATGTTGGTTGTGTTCTTACTTTTCTGATTAAAGGACGAGGGTTGTTAAGGCCCATTTTTGGCCCAAGAATTTGGCTAAAAAATGAAAATCAGCTAATATCTATTATTTTATATTTTTGTATTGAATAATGTCTATAAAAAGAAAATCCAACATTTTTTTTTAGTTTAATGCATTCTACAATGGTCACATGACCCATAGAAAATGCTTTAAATGTGAAAATAATAAGAAATTTATTAATTTGATGCAATATTTGAAACTATTTTGGCGGTTTTAATATAGATCGCACAAAAACATCACAACCAAACTTTGCACAATTAGAGATCTGTCAAGTACAAATGCTTGGTTAAAATATCTTAGTGACGTTTTTGTGCGATCATATCTATTTTGAACAAAACACCTTCAAAAAATGAGTATTTTTACCGAAAATGTTAAATTCCTGTCAAATTAGTCAAATATACCCTTTAATTTTGTCAAATGACGAAAAGTATACTAGAAAAAGAAATGAATTATTAAAAGACGATTATTAAACAAAGGCAAAGGAAACATTGTCACATTACACTGATTCTAGAAACTCTCCCCTGGCTGCCTATATACTACCGTGTACAATACAAAGTGTTACTCAATATATTTTCAATTTAGCCAATGTTTATGATGTCATCAATTAGTACATGTGCACTTAAATGCAAAACTGTCATATTTTTTAAAAAGCAACAATTGTACTGTTCTTATATTAATTTAGGGTATGTTGTGTCAATATTTGCAAATCCCTTAATTTTTTGGGCCAAAAACAGGTCATATTAAACCCATCCTTTAAAAATCAACAAAATCATGAGTACCGGTAACTGGTGCTCAAAAGCACCAATTTCTAGATTTGCTGAAAAGACACAAAGAGGTTGCAGCTCTGTGTCGCCTAAACTAAGTTTTATAAGCAAGCAACAACCAGACCAGCACAAATATAAACTGCCTTAACAGGTTAATAATAAACTGAAGGACAAACATAGCCTTCTGTCAGTACTGGACAGGACATGGAAACGAGTTGCTTGTCTTTAAAATGGATTGTTTGTTATCTGGCCTGACAACGTCTATATGTAGCTATTTTTAAATTCAAGTAGTTTCATACATGTTGCCTGTATGTGAATTCATGATACATGTATCTCTGAACAAAAAGACGAAGACCACTCAAACCAGACATGCCAGATTCGAGACAACTGGGACCAACTTTTGGACCAGTGTTGAAAATCACCATAAGGACATCATGGGCCAACTTAGAAAAAACTCAGACCAAAATTCTCATGATTCTTATTCAGTGACTGGACCATACAGTGAATATTTTTAAATGCATGTAAAAATCATTTTTGCATGTATTTGTTACATTTTGTAATAAATGTCAAGATTGATAAATGTTTGTTTTTAAATTTTATCATTGAAGCAGTAAATTTCATAATTCTGGACACTAAGGCTGGACATGTGTCCCAAGAAATAACCACTCATTGGCAGGATTTGAAGCAATACATAGGAATCTTGACAGAAATAGCTTCAATAATTTTTTATGATTATCAGTTTTTTCCTTTGACCGTTTGTTTGGGGAGGGTTGGGTAGCCACTAATTAAACCCCATGTCTCACGTGTCTTTTCCAATTTAGAAATTGTGGCCATAGGTTTGTCTTTCATGTCTTTGTGTTTAATATTTTGTTACAAGTACATTTTTGATAATATTCAGGTAAGAGCAGTATTATTTTACATATACACAATTTTTATTTGGGGCATTTTCAGCGCTTTTCACAAGGAGTGGTATTCCACCCTTGACCTTGTTGAAGGCTTTGTGGAAAACTCCCCACTGATTTTTGTCATGGTTAGAGAGCAGTCTCTCTGACATTTACCTCATATCTTTTTATTTTCATATATAAATGACATGAATGACATGTGAATAAGTGATAACCTTTAGAAGCAAGCAAAAAAGTAGTATTGTGTTTTCCACATCATGGTCTTGTCCTTTCCCACCATTTGATTTTGCACATAATCTCATGGAAAAGGATCTCTGTTTGGCTAGAGAATCTTGGCCAACATATTGGTCAAAGTGTTTGTTATCATACCGCAGTAAAGATTCTGATAAATGTAAAGGGTGTCCATCTATTCAATCAAAGCATACTAGGATATACTATGGGCTTTGATTTTTTATCTTGCACGAGTCTCTAACCAAACTCAAACTGTTATGAAAGATGGTATATACACTCAGTTGGATAATGACACATCATTAGACTATGAAATCTTGAATCATAGAATAGTGTTATTACACCAGAGGTTCTACACATTTACTAAAATGTTGTATGTATTCTCTAAAATTTTCCAAGTTATCCAATGTACATCGCCATTTCATCTTTTATGACGAAACAAATACATTGTTTCAAGATCCTGTCATTCCTTGTATGACCTAACATTTGATGATGTTCCCGGCAATTTCAGGTGAGAGCACATTTCATTAACTTTCAAACAAACACAATTTCAATACCTCGCAAACATGCTATTACATTTGTAATTAAAGTCATATTTTATGAGAATGTAACTTTTCTCTTTAAAATGAATATTTGTTGTGATATATATACATACTTTTTTCACACAGTTTTGAAGAAAAGTCTTAAATTTCAATTGACAAATGCCAGTTAAATAATTTCAGGTCTCTTCTGAACAAAAAATTCTGTATTATTATGCAGTAGACCCCAGTAGTATTATGCTCAGCTGAAATTCAAGCTACAAACTCAAGTAGAATGCAATTATAACCACTGTTAACAACATAATATAAAATAAATTTGCATCCATTAATATTGGCAATGCATAGCAAATACAAACTAAAAGATAAAACGCACCTTTCAGCTTTAGTTTCATGTGACAAAGTATTATAATAAGTATGCTGTCATGTATCAATTTTATATCTCAAAAATGATGTCTTATTCGCTTGCTTACAAAATAATTCGAACATGACAACATTTTCAACTTGACAGACCTGTGACAGAACTGACATGTCACAACTGGAGATCTGAAATTTTTCAGCTGGGTTTTTGGTCTGACAACTGGATTGAACACTGTATATTGACAACACTTTTGATTATATAGCTTAACTTTGAGAAGAAAAATAAAATACAAGATCTATTTCAGATTTTTATTCAGTGACAGTGATATCATATAACAAGTAATAATAACAATAATATCCGATTTTTATCAGTCACTACATATGCTAGATATAGAAAGCACTAATGCCACTGGTATTTGAAAACACTTAGTTTCAAAGTTTATGTCAAAGACTGTTTATATAAAGCACATGCTGACTTGGCTGTTCTCACAAGGTCTGTTTCTGGCTTATACTGGCGACACTCTACTGGGTTGTTGATCTTTACATCAAGCAGACTGTGGATGGTCTTATCTGCAAGGCTGTCTCTGGAATCTGACTGGATCTTCTTTTCTGTGTCAGCATTTGAGTGAGGAAGAGTAAGAACAATCTTGCTGAGCTGGTAGAGGTGACTAAACTGCTTCTGACCACTTGTTGGTTTGAGGTTCCCCATGGTATGCCAGAACTGGTTAAGTGTCATTGCAAAATGCAAAGTCTTAAATATAACTTTCATTAGCTTGGATTGAAAACAAGCCATAAAATAGTCTGCTTGAGCTGTCTTCATACTTCTTTGATATATAGTCAGTACCAACTTAAAACAGCATCAAAGATCCGAAAGTTTGTTTTTACAATTTCTTCAATTGCCGGTATTACATACCAATCACCTGAGCGTGTGCTGGAAACAATCTTTTAATCACCTTATAACTGTCAATTAACACTAATTGCTGTGTAATCATCAATAAACACCTTCACTGGCTCCAGTAATAACTGTACCTTCTTACTTGGCATTACCTGTTCCATGACAGAAAATCAATAACAACAGGAAATAGCGACTTTCAATAGTCTCTTGATTTTTCCTTGTCTCCATTCAATAATGGTGATCAGAAATTTTATTTTGCTGAAATTTTGAAAGCACGGAAGATTTTGATTTTTATCGGAAAGGACGGAAGGGGGGCTCAAATTCGAAAGATTTTATCTTCCATCGGAAGAATCACAGGTCTGTCATTTACTTTAGGGGACAATCAGTTTTTACCCCTACCCTTAATCCAGTCCTAACCCTCACTTTAATCCTAACCAATTTCTTAACCCTAACCCCTGACCCTTACCAAATTTAACAGTCAGGGATCCTACTTGCACAAGTTTTTAGTTTGTACCTGCACAAGTTAATTAATTTTACATTTTTAAGTAAAGGCCTTTTCTCCTTTTAAATAATTTACTTGTACAAGTAAAATTTTGAAAGTTCATACATATTTAAACATTTTTAACCAGTGAATGATATTTTTCTTATCAAATTCAATCTTTTGACATTACATTATTATAAACATTGTTCAGGCGCACAATAGTTTTACAGAGGCGCACAGGCTTTGAAAATTGGTCCCTTGAGATGTTTAACATCAATTATAATTAAAAAATAATGCTTGAAGAGTGGTAATTATTTGAAACAGTATCTCTTTATATTTATCTTTCTAATGAACCATAGTAATAGGGCATAATCTAGAATTCAGTAAATGGGAGAAGTGACTTCTCTCTTTCAGGAGGGAGAGGGAGAAGTGAGTTTCAACAGGGAGAAGTGGTACTTCTGCGCGAGGGTATTTCGCTTTTTAAAATGGACATATTTTTTTCCAATGATAAAACAATTAAAGTTCAGTTTCATTAATTATGGTTTTGTATTTAAAGTTTCTTGTTTCATCATAACAAGTATAACCATGACAAGGAAAAGTATTGAAAATACTAAAAGAGTTTAATGCAGTCAGTGTAATTCATATTATGTCTCTGAGACTGAGTCAGTTTAGAAAGAACACCAATAATTTTTGGATTGTATGAAATAACTACAACCTCTGAGCAGAAATATTTCTTTATTTGTTTAATCAATCCTTATAAGTAGACACGGGACTAAAGACAATATGTTACTGACAGTGTTTTTTAATCGTTTTATATTTTCTAAATTCCAACTTCATTCTCGTAGATCTTGTATTCGATAGATAATATCCACGTTGCAAGTCGCTATCAGTGATGAAATATTATTTCAAACACGCTTAGAAACGATGGAAATAATAGTAATTCTTTCCATGAATGTTTTCTCTCGGCCTCGAAAATCGCCACCACATGGTTGTTTACAATTTGATTCGGGGTTTAACCTTTCCCAGAAATGATGAAATTTGAGTTATCTCTCTTTGGTCAAAATTGCACGGCGACTTTGCTTCGCTTAAAAATACTCGAGTTGGCGACTTCAAGCAATTTTCAAAATTGTTTA
>JAULBM010046344.1:0-10657 GCA_032357055.1 Geukensia granosissima | reverse complement strand
GTGTTTCATTAAATCAACAGCGTAATCTCTACATATCTCGATACTTTACTCGTAATCATAATACCATAAAGTTCTCTAATTTAATGACATATAATCGCAAACTTGTATTATCGAAGTTGTGTAAATTCATTAAATGCACCTTAGAAATGGTTTGTACTCTTGGCTAAATTCCTGTTATTGTTCTGACAGTATTGTACATATTGTATATAGCTTAATTTTAGTTTTTGTTTTCACTTTTCTCTGTACCAATATGTATTGGATGTATGAGAATAAAGATATCGAGTACATTTTTGCGCCTTTCAATCTTTGCTTGATATTTCCTAGGGACAAGTGCACTAATTACTATATTTCATGTTTATGTTGTATTCCCATACCTCCACTGGGACATTCTGTTTTGATTGAGAAAAACCTGAATAGTGTTGACACAGTCGACTTTTAACAAATATTTAATTTGAACAAATGGTCTTGAAAATCTATCATACAGATATATCTGCAAGTGATGTTTCCTGCACTGTGGATTTTGTTAGCATCCCGTTTCTTGATATTCTGCTGTATGAGCACTGCGAGATGCGTTCTCGGTATGTACCAGTACCGAACAAGCTGGCATTGGAACTAAAGTCTTTTTTGAAAAAACACTTGCATAACGTCCTTTTTGACGTCTGTCGGAATTTCCTTGACATCAAGTTATAAAGAATGGGATTTACTGTAGAACTGACAAAATACAACACACCTAAAACAGAAAATCATAAATTATTGTATAGCAGTATAATATTTCATGATTATTGTAACCAATAGTGCAATGTCAAAGAATATTGCACGCTAGTGCAATATTCTGTGTCACTGCATTAGTGCAGGTTTTTTCAAAGCTTTCCTATAAAATAAAAGGTTATCGCCCGAATATTGGTGAATGTTTTGGTTTATAGAAAAATACCACCATTTGATTGGATAATTAGCCGGAAATATGAGTCTATATATACTCGGCTAGAGCCGTATGCAAAAGAGTTCAGGAATAAAATGGCAGTTCAGCATTTTAGTCGATAATTAGCTTCTTACCTTTGATATTACCCGTAATTTATTTTATGCATGCTTATTTTATCTATAGTTTGCATTTATATTACTTTGAAAAAATCGGTTTTTTTTGTTACATTTTTCATGACGTGATTAATAGCATAATCGGTAATTTTTCCGTGTTTTCAGTACGTATATGACAGTAAACGAATTTAAACGAACTTGATATTTTATTCTTTTCATGTGAAAGAAGTCGATGCTTGGAACATGTATTTTATCATTATTTTGACTCCTGAAATTACATAATTATAAAAAAAAAGGAATTTACCGTCGGTGTGTTAAATTCTATTTCTACCTTTTCGCTATGCACTATAACATATTATTTTTCAGGCCCTAGAAGTTGTATATAAAGTGACCTTCGGGAATTCTTCGGCTCATGGAATATAAGTTCCTTATCCTTGAATGTCACTTTATATATGATGTCAGTGTCTAGTGCCTGAATAACATATAATATGGTTGCAATCTTCTGCAATGTACTATTCTACTCGAGACAATATTCATACAGATATTACAACATATGTTTATAGGTTTTCTTGATTTTGACGAGGCAATATCGTATAAGTCCTTCAGTGAACATGAGGCAAAGTAGCGCATTAGGGCCGAATAGACCTTCGGACACATCAAAATGACCGGAAGGGTTTCCTTTACATGTAGATGAGTCCCTTTAATCTATAAACACTTTCCGTAATTAGAAAAACGTAAAAAAGCTTCATGATTCTGGTGGAAGGAGAGGTATTTTATAATATTGCGATATTTCAAAATTTGGGATACCAAATTATCATCGTTTCTGCTATACACATTTCTGATTAAAAGTTTTATTCCATTTTAAATAGTGGGGGCCGCATTGTTTAAGGGTGGGGTCTGCATTTCTCATTTTTTGTGCTTGTTTGAAGTTTTATATGTATATTTGTCACGTTCCGTCTTGTTCGTATGTTCGAGATTGCGTGTCTTTCGACTTTTCCCTTGTGTCTGGTTTTTCGGTATTCATTCACTTCCTTTTAATAGGGTCAAATTGTGTTCTCTTGTTTCCATAACTTTATAAGAGAATACTTAAGCGTGCAACATAACGAATAAATATATGATAACTGATAACATTTCCTAAACACTTTTATTCATGAAGTCATAACGACATTTTTAATGCCATGTTTGTAAACATACTTTCTAACGAAAACGATCGAATATGATTCATCTTTAAATAAAATTAAACAAAATATAGGTTATTTAATTTTTCTCTTTTATATTGTGCTATTGATTACCGATGCATCAACTGTTAACCAGATTCAGCATGATCATGCCACATCTCCTATTTTTATATATAGTAGTTTTGGAAGAACATTATCAAAAAGTACGTTGGTGGTAAATTTCTGATATCGTTTTTAAAAATATGATTTACTTGCCTTCTGAAAATGAACGATTATTAAAATCTCTATTGAAATATTAACTAATAGAACGAGATTGAAAGATATATTAAGACTTCCTTGTTACCGATATTGAGATGTTTAAAGTATTGCAAATACACAATCGGGCATTTAGTATTCATTCCAGCATTAGTGGAAGTATCTTACGAAAGTTCATAGAAAACCAACACTACAAACCTCACTTTTTGCATCGAATTTCGGTTCATTATTTAATGCCGCAATAGGATCTGTATAACTTTAATTTCGACTGTCATTTTGTGGATGGCTGTCTCATTGACAATTATGTCACATCTTTTATTTATATTTTGAATGAAAATCTTTAAAAAATATATGCTTGGTTAGGCTTAAACACGCATTTGTTACCTGATATATAAAAGAGGGTGGTTTGTATGATATGTAGTTCGGGATTCCAGTCTTCTGGTGTGATGTATAATGTCATTAGTCTTTGTGAATGGAAAGGCGCCCAACACAGGAAGAATGCAATTACTACAGCAACTGAAATGCATAGCAATGTCAATAATGTGTACTTAAAAGAAAACGTACAAATACTATATTATATCAAATAATTATTGCAATTTTCTTAAATGTTGTATTTTTAATTAAGCAGAGTATTTTTATATTCCTTATAACGACGACAGAATCTACTTTAAGAAAAGTTATTACTCGGAAAATTGGAAGTCGTCCCGATAGGTAATGTCGTTGATTCAACTACCTTATCCCCCGCCCAACCCTCTAAACCCCTCCCTTGTCCGAGTCACACCAACAAAAGCAAAGTGTCGGCTAGGTGATAAAAATATATGTTAGGGTAGAGTGGTAGGCATTGATGCGGGCTGTTACCTGCTTATTAGCTATATATACAGATGCGACAATCTCTAACTTATCCCAAAAGGGTCGTAGAACAGTTCTAATGGCCGATCTAAGTAAACGTAGAACAGCTCTGCTGACTGCTTTAGAACTGTTCTAGATCAGTTGTACGACAGATCTAGAATAGAATTCTGACTGTTCAAGAATAGAATCCTGACTGTTCTGGGTCAGAATCCTGACTGCTATAGAAAAGAACAGTTCTAGAATTAGAAGCATTGCCTGACTGTTCTCATATAGATCTGACTAGTCTAGAACTTTTCCTCTACTGCCTTCGAAGACTAGAATGACGCGGTTTTTCCTTCAAATACAATTGGAAGCTGACATGTCTTATTATTTTAAATTATAATTTAAAAATAGTTAAGTTATTTTTATCATTATTATTGAGTTATAAATTATTAAAAAAATTAAAATAAAAAAATATTAATCATAAAATTTATAGATTTTATATATTTATAAATTCAAAAAATTATAATAATTAATAAAATTTAAATTATAAAATATATTCAATTATAAAATTATTTAAAATGAAGTGATCGCTTTCAAAGCGGTGATTTATGTACATGTATATACACCAAGCTGTTCTAAGTCTTAACGAAGACTTGATTAAAGCTGTTCTTACTTTTGACCGGATCTGTTCTAGGAAGGAATCGATATATACATAGGGACAAGTGTTCTGTGACAGCTCAAGACCACTCTACGCCTGTCTTAATTAACTTAGAACAGTTCTCACGACTGCTTTGCAAGACCGGATAGGCAATAGGTAATAGGCGAACGCATTTGTCCACAATAAAATTCCGTCAAAGTGTGTTTGGCTCGTTCAAGGAAAAAATCATTCAGTCATTAACAGTAATGATATATACGAGATATTGGCTTCTGGATTTTTAGCAACAATCATTCAGTCCTCTAAGTATTATCTCAAAGTTTGGGAATTAACAAATTTAAAACTGTTTTGTCAATACATACATATGTGATTTAGATGGACATTACATTCAGAATTCATTCTGTAAAAATATAACATTCTGCTGCTTTTGTGAAAAGGAGTTTCTCTTATATTGACACATCAGTATGTTAAGATGAATTTGCTAATGTTTCTTTATATTTCAGTTAGTATTTTTGTTAAATCCGGGATTTAAAAAAATATGAGAAAAATAATTGTACAATATGTGAGTAAAATACCTTTATGGTGTCAATATGTAAAATATGTTTTTGTGTTTATTCCATCTTGTATTTGGAGAGGACCCATAAAGGCATAGCCTGCTGTCCAATCCATTTAATGTTTTTCATCAATAAAATATTTGAAATCGAAATTAAAATTGAACAAACTTTGGGGTGTCTTGGATATCTTTTTTTTCAGATTCTTGATTTAAAGAATGTAATACGGTCATTGGATTTGTTGGTTTTTTTCCTTTTTCATCTGAATATTTGAATATTTCATTTTAATAAATTGCCTTGGATATTGTTAAAAGAAAATGGAAAAATATTAACCATAATGCCTAATTTGTGATTTCACGTGAATTTGGGAATTTGATTTACAGTGTTATTTCACTTGATTTTTATTCAACTTACCTAGCATTTTAAGTACCGACTTTCTAGCCTTTGTTGGATCATATGCCTGATTATTATTTCGATTTCCGAATGAATTCGAATTTGAGCTGGTTTTACTTAATTTTGAAAGAGTTCTGTTGTCTCCTATCATCTCTGAGCGATATAATGTTATTCCAATCAACACATACATCACCAGAATGATCGTCATCGGCAGAAGAAAGAACACAAAAGCAGAAACTTGAAACATCGTTCTCATTTCACTCTGAAGTTTCATGGGGATACTGCATACCAACGAATCCTCCAACGGTTCGTTGGTAATTGGATTATACAAGTAATAATAGGTTTTTGCATACAGTGCATACGGCAAAGCGAAACAAAAAGCACTGATCCACACAACTATAATGACCTTGATTGACCTTGAAAGGTTAGAGAAGCTTTGAAATCTCATTGGATGACAAATGGCTGCATAACGTTCTACTGTGAAAGCAGTGATAGTCAGAACTGATGCATATGCCGTTCCTTCTTGAACGTAAGATTTGATGACACAAAATGCAGCTCCAAATCTGAATGGATATGCTTCCCATATGACGTAGACTTCCGGCGGCCAAGCTGGAATAGAGGAAAACTATTTGTTATGCATAACTAAGCGTCATGTTTTTAAGGTCTGCAGAGATATCTATATCAACTAACAATAGATGCAGCACTGAATTGGTGATCTACAAAATAATTGGTTACTTGTTGGTTGAAAAACTTTACAGCACTTCTGGTACCAGTATAACTTTTTGCAAATTGTTCCATCCGCCCAGTAGCGCACCTAGAGTTAGTTGATATAGCTAGCATAGAAAAAAACTTTACTATAAAAGAAATTGATGTTGGTTTACGTTCTCCACTGCGTAGATATTAGCAAACTTTTCCGTTAAAGATTTCGTGCTCATACATGTAATTTGTTCAAACGCACATATTATGCTATAAAACAATCGCTGGTAATTTTTATTCATAAAGTTTTGCAAATATTTTTTTAACTTGAAAGCACACTGAATGGTGTTTATCGGAGAGTGCTCTTAGGGACCACCATATTCATACTTATCATTTTTCAAATATTAATGTTAATAACTTCATTAGTAGTTTGCGAAACATTGATCCCCTGTGGACAATGCCAACGCTTTTGTCTTGTGTAAAATGCTTTGTGTTTTCTAAACCAGGAGTATTTTGGGAATAAAAAAATTATCCAATACTTTAACAAGGTTGACTGAATTCGTATTCAAGACATTGCCCTGCTTTTCTCAGACGAAGATGTTATCCATTTCAGCATTACAAAATGTAAATGTCTGGCTAATTTAAAGGAATTAGGTCACTGTCTAAGTTCCAAAAGATGGCAAGAGTACTAATAGGTAAATTTGCTGGAAAGGTCTCTAGTTGCCGTAACATTTATAGCGCTCTTTGAACTATTACAATGAGCTTATAAACCATAACTTTTCTTTTCGATAATAGCAAATATAAAAAGGAGATGTGGCATGATTTTCCACAAGACAGCCATCCACCAAATGACAGCAGAATTTTAACTTTATTGGGTCCCAATACGGTCGTCAGTAATGAACCGGAGTCCTTATCAGTACGGAAGCTGTAAAAGGTCACCAAAACAAATCCTCATCACGTTAGAAAATTATTTTTAAATGGTGCCTTTGAAACGGTTCTGATTTTCAAAATCTGCACGAGGTCCTCTAATATATTCACCAGCCCAGTTGTCGGATTGTTGTTATTGCTATAAATACATTTGGGTATGTATTTAAATTCTAAACCCCTTAAGTTTCGGGAGGTTTCATGACTTGTATTGTTCGTGGTACCATTCTTTTCTTAGGATTTAGTATTGTACTTCGATTTGTGTGGTTATGAGTACCTAAGTATATATACTGTATTGAAATACCAAAATACACAATATTCACACAATATTGATATGCATATATTGTAAGAGTAAATTTAATAAAACATCTTAGCGTTTGCAAAAATTAATTTTTATTCAATGATAACAAAACTTTAACACATCAATTTAACAATTTGGATGACGTCAAATTAATGTGACGTCAAAATAACTCCTCTTCTGGAATTTTCTACAATCATTTTGAATTATTTGACTAACTAATAGGAATTATAAGTAATAAATGCTGTCTTTAGAAAATTTATTGGTGTATTGCATAACTATATGAATTTAGAAACGTATTAAGACAAAATTATACTCGTTAAATTACCCAAAAATTGATTTAAACAGGGAAATGATAATTCTCATTATTTAATGCGCTTTTATATAATATGAAAGCTTGTAATAACATTATTGCAGCTAAAAGGTACTTAGAAAAATATATTGTTTATGCTTAAATTCTCGTTAACAAACAGTTTATATAATTTCTGAAATATTTAAATATGAGAATAATTATCTAGCAGCATTTGGATCTAATAGAAAAAAAACTTTGCATTTATTTTAAGAATGAAGCCTTTAAAAATTTAGATAAATAAAAGGAGTTCTCCTGCCAAAAGACTTGGAACCAAACAGATTGAGTGATTGGTGTTTAACGCCACGTCGGCAGTATTTCAGCCATATCGCGGCGGAACCAAAAAGAGTATTGCATCAAAGCTGGCTGTTAGGAGCATTATAAGCTATTTTCTCTCATTTTTTCTAAAATTTTTGATGAAGGACACTAAGAAGTTTAAGAAACAAAACGGCATAGCGCTTTAACGATGAAGAGTCCATGTGGAATCTTGTTTTGGTTGTGAGTATATGTCCATCAGATTAAATAGCCAAAATTTTGCAAATTGTGTGAAAAAAGGCTTTTTAAGCAAAGGTCAGTAAGTAATGATTTCTTCAATGGTAAATTATTGAAAAAAAATTAAAAGTATCTACCATAGAATTCCCAAAAGTTCGGTTCTTTTTTACAACTTTTTAATCATGGCCATTCTTTACAGTATTTACAACATTGGTAATCATACATTGTACTAAAATAATTTATCGTTTGCAAGACTTACTTTTAATCCAACGCTCTGTTCATAAAATCATGCCAATATATTGTTTATTTGAAGCGCGAGTCAACAATTTGTTTGCTTCATATTAATTTAGAAACGGCATTTAGACAATTATACTCGTTAAATTACTCTGAAATTGTTTTAAACAAGAATATATTTATTTTCTTTAATTAAATTCACATTTAGATAATACGTGAGCTTAAAATTACATAATTGCAGCTAAAACGTTTTTTTTTGGAAAAAATAAATTGGTATGTTTAAAGACTCGTTAACAATCGTTTATATTTATTTCTGCATTATTAAAATATGCAAATAATTATTTACTAGCATTTTAAACTAAGATAAACATGCTATGCAATTATTTTTCATTTTCACTGAAACTACTTATTGCATATATAAACGACAAAATATGTTTAAAGATTAAATCTGCATATAAAATCTGCATATTAAATCATTTACCCGAATTATCTGTTCCTCAGATGAAAAAGTACAATTTGGAGATCCTTAAGGTTTATTGGAGAAAATGAAAATGATATGCACTAAATATTTGATTAGTTAAACTACATCCTCTGATTTGCTCGTGCTTGTAGTGCGGACTCCCTGTCATTGACATATTATCTTTTCATTTTCATATCTTTATGATACTGAAATAATTTCCATAATTTCCGAAATTTCTAACTGTTTTTCACCGTTAATGTCAATTTTGAATGCCTTTGTATATTAACATGAAAAGGAGATTCAAAGGCTATCCAAAAATTAAAGACCAAGTGTGAACCGTTCACGTATAAAAAAACGAAAACTATGTAACCATGTCTTCAGCCGTCAAATTCAGAACAGTGGATGTCATATAGAAATTGAATTATCGGTTCAGCAATGTACATACATTTTTATGTTCAATTTTATGTGATTTTAAATGCGTTTCAGACGTCTCGGTAAATATAATATAGGAAAATGAAAAGATATGAAGTGTCTGAGAGACTGCAACCACAACCACGGGAAAAACAGGGATTTTAAAAATCAAGAGGTCTCCACAAGGACGTCAGCAAGTGTGGAATATCTCTCCATGGGAAAAGCGCAATTTCGGCCCAAATAAAAAAGGTGTTTTTCATAAATTAAACTGCCTTTATCTGGATTTTATCAAAAATGTACAAGTAACAAAACATTTAACACAAAGACAAACCAATGACTGTAATTCCTGACCCGATACATGTGGTTGGTTTAAACTAATCAAAACTAATTAAGAGTACTCTTTAGAATGCAATCTTTTAATATGTATGTGAGATGGAAAGAATTAGAAAGCAGACTGTGTGCAAAATTTGGTGAAAAAAGGCAGGCTTAAATTTACAAAAAGGCAGGATGTCAAATTTCCAAAGATTAAAATTGTGTTGGATGTTGAAAAAAATTGTTGTAGGGACAGCGCGCCGGAAAAAAAAACATGATCCATAGTTACTATCTTACTTAACTGTATAAAAACCGATAGTTACTCCCCTACGAATAGTGACAGGATCAAAGAGCTGTTAAAATGTTATTTGCATACCAAAGAAAAAACATCTTTAACAAATTGTATACCATTTAGATAATTTTTCTTTTCAATTAGAGAAAATACGTTTTTTCTATTGTATAGGCCAAACCACAAGACTCACCGTTGAAAAATGTTTACTAATAGTGACAGGATCTTGTTTTTGCATAACAGAGCTGTTAACATGTTATCTGCATACCCAACAAAAAATCTTTAACAAATTGTATACCATTAGATACTTAATCTTTTCAATTAGAGAAAATACGTTATTCGCAGTATAGGGTAAACCACAAGACTCACCGTTGAAAAAATACAAATAATCAATGGGATAATATGAAAGTAAAATCATACCGTTGTATCTAGTTATGAATGACATGTATCATTAATATTTCGATTTGTATTGCGATTATTCCATTCATCTACAAATTATTCCCTGTAGCCGACAATTATCTTGAAAAATAACTCCATGTTGCCGTCAAAAAGCATTAAACCATCATATGCAGTGATGAATGGATATGTCTTGTCTTGTTGAATCATATTTAACACTGTACATGTAAGAAGACAGATCTATGGGTGCAGTTTTAAAAAATCTGCGTTTAACTTGACTTTTTCAAATTTATTAGTAAAAACATGTATCAAATAAAAAGGCTAAGAAAATAATACGCGAAACTAATGTGAAAATTCACCTACTTCATTATTGTGTGTGTGTGTGTGTGTGTGTGTGTGTGTATGTGTATCGGGTGTGTGTGTGATAACTTATCAAATATATCTACTACAACATATCTCTATGGAACTTCGAAGATTTACAACAGGATAAATAAGTGGTAGTTGGACAAATCAACACCCGACTCTTACTTATGCGTTCTAACCCATCGCTTAAGAGAGCAGTTATTACTATGCATTTTGAATGTATCATATTTTTCACAATTGTAACAATCAATTTATAAGGGTGGTAACAAATTTCTCAAGTAAAAATTAAGCATGTAAATGGAATTCTATTGTAACAGATATTTATAATTTGACATTTGATGTCCTAAATGGGCTTTCGTAAAAAACAAAGAGAACTTCACCATACAACCTGAATTAATATTTTGGTTACTCTGCTTTCCATTGTTCATGCACAACTTTTTATATTTATTTATTATTATTTTTTTTTTATGCCCCCGCCTTTAGGCGTCGGGGGCATTAAGTTTTACCCCTGTACGTACGTCCGTCCGTCCGTACGTAC